>JAUBOC010000138.1:11671570-11687654 GCA_032275365.1 Anablepsoides cearensis | reverse complement strand
ATATATAGTCAAAGTGAACTGATAAATGTATTAATAATGATTCCTTATTGTTGGATAAATTAATTATCAAGACACAAGGAATGATGAACAAGCAGCAGATCTGGTTGAGCGCTTGTTTTACGTACATGGTACAATACACACCATGTCAAGAACATAAACTGAATTTCTGTACAGCAGTCAGGCATTTAAAGGGTCCTCTTCAAAGGGGTTGAGTGTCCTCCTGTTATAAGACCATGCAATCTCCTGTTCTCCCCGGGGGGTTACCCCCCACCAGCCTAATAGTGGGTGGTAAAAGTAACTGAACTCTATAATCTAAGTTAGCAGTTTGGGAAGTTAAAGTCAACAGCTTTAATATACCTTGTAATTAAATGAACCATAATGTTTTAAATCACAATCTTAACCAACACTTATCCTCTCGTAGGACAAGTCCTGAAGGCGTGGGACATCGGCGTGCTGTCCATGCGGAGAGGCGAGGTGTCCACGCTGCTCTGTAAGCCGGAATACGCTTACGGAGCTGCTGGAAATCCCGACCGAATTCCTCCCGACTCATCAGTGGTGTTTGAGGTAGGTGCGCCCCATCAGTGCTGCCGTTTGTGCTCCGCATTAATTACACGCTAGGCTGAGGGACGCTGCTTCTGTCGAGCCGTGTCTCATTTGTCTGGATGTAAAACGAGGAATTTTGACGACTTAAATCCTACAAAACGACCAGCGTCGCCTGAGTTCCACTCATTCCTGACATTCCTTCCCTGTCTGTTAGGGATAATTGTGATTAGGCTCGGAAAAGTATCAGGGAAAAGTAATGATGAACGTCCAATTCCTCAATTTCTCAGTAGACATAATTTAATCCATTGAGAAAAATCCCCAAAATCGTCTTACTTGTTTTTAGTTTCATATCATTGTTCACCTCCAACGCGTGCCAAAGCACCAAACTCTACGTTCTGCCTTATATTTAGTGTTTTTAAAGAAGCTACATTTTTTTTCTCCCCTCCACCCCAACACAGATGGAGCTGATTAACTTCGAAGGAGAGATACTCACAGATGACGGTGGAATCACACGGAGAATAAAAGTCAAAGGGGACGGTTACAGTAATCCCAACGATGGAGCGAGTGTCGATGGTACAAAAAAAAATCTTTTTGTATCGAACTCTTTACCAAAAATTGAAACAGTAAAATCAGTCTGAAATGTGCCGCGTGTCCCGCAGTACACCTGGAGGGACGCTGTGGGAACCGACTGTTCGACTGCCGGGACGTGAGCTTTGTCGTGGGTCAAGGTGAAGATAAAGGCATTCCTCTGGGGGTGGACCGAGCCATGGACAAGATGCAGCGAGGAGAGAGCTGTTTACTTTACTTAAAACCAAAGTAAGTGGCTCACAAAGGTCAAATATCTGTTCTGCTCCCAGCGTCTTTCTCATGAGTCATTCTGATGGGGAATTCTGTTGTAGCTCGTGAGATTTCTCTTATAATAATTTGGATTTTTCTTTCAACATTTACAAAGAATTTTAGTGGCGTTATATCTTCAGCAGGAAGTGTACAAATAATAAAAAGAGGATTTAGAATATTAGAATATATATATTAGAATTAACTTATTCCACTCAAAAACATGCAAAAGATCCATTTGAAATACATTGGTGTCTCAGAATAAAGGTAAACTGTTATTTTGTGAACAGAAAGACAGTGTTTTTAAAAATGAGAACAAAGCAGAACCATAAGAGCAATCATCTTATAGGATCTGCTGCATGGACGTTTGCACATAAAAACTTCCTTTAATAACCGAGTTGTTCCTGCTTTTGTGTTTTCTAAGCTTGATTCGCTGTGGCAGCCGTTTGGAACCAGGTGGACTCCAAACGTTAATCAGCTGTAGATGCACTGATTAAAATCTGTTCTGTGGTTCATGAGATATATTGCTAACAGACAGAAAGACAAACACACACACACACACACACACACGTATATAAATATAAATTCATCGGAGCGTGAGTCAAATCCATTCTTACATCTTTGGGCTGTAGCTCCGTCTTTGTAATTCTCGTCCATCTGGTTCATGTTAGGGTTTCTACCTATGAGCAATCCTCTCCTTAGTTTTTAGAATGTAGAAACTAAACGAAACACTCCGGACCTGTTTTACATTAAAACCCTTGGTTTCAAAAACCTGTGCCACGATGTCATGTTCTTTCTGTAAATTCAGCCTCGACGTCTCAAGTTTGTATATTTTGCTTCTTTTTCAGGTACGGTTTCGGGAGCGAAGGTAATCTAGATTACAAAGTTGGACCAGATAAAGACGTTGTATATGAAGTTACTCTCAAAGATTTTAAAAGGGTGAGTTTTCACTTTCTGTGGTAACAATTACTCAAACTGGTCATTTTTCTTCGTTATTAGATTAGGTAATTAGGCGTGCATGTCCTTTTTAGATTGAGAAACCTCACTCTCTGTGTTAAATGTTTTCACCCAAGGCTAAAGAATCCTGGGAAATGGACTTGAAGGAAAAGCTGGAAATGGCCGCCGGAGTGAAAAGTAAAGGGAACGACTATTTTAAGGTGTAGTTTCTATCTAATTCTGTTTTACAGTAAACTGTATTTTGTATTTATATGTTTCTAACAGATTATTATATTCTGGTTTTAGGCAGGACGGTACCAGCAGGCGGTCATCCAGTACCAGCGCATCATTTCCTGGCTGGAGCTGGAGTGTGGTTCTGGGATGGAGCAGTATAAGTTGATACAGGACTACGTTATGACAGCCCACCTTAACTTAGCGCTGTGTTTCCTTCGGCTAAAGGAGTTTTCGCAAGTTGTGGACAACTGTAACAAAGTGAGCCGCAGTTTATCCCTCCTCCTCCTCCTCTTTTAGCTGCTGGGTGTCTGACTCAAACATCATGTCCTTCTGTGTGTTTGTACAAGGTGATTGAACAGGACGACAGCAACGAGAAGGCTCTGTATCGGCGCGGGGGGGCCCGGCTCCTCCGCAACGAGTACAGCCTGGCCATGGCGGACTTCCAGAAAGTGCTGGAAGTCAACCCGTCAAACCGAGCGGCTCGGGTTCAGATCGCCAGCTGCCAGCGGAAGATGAAGGAACACCAGGAGCAGGAGAAGAAGATCTATGCAGACATGTTCAAGAAGTTCGCAGAGCGAGACTCCAAGGTTGGAGCTGCATGAAAAACACACATTTTATGGTATAATGGAGTATAAGGAAAAAAAAATAATGATCATTTTTCCTTTTATGGTTTCTAAACTATTTATAAGTAAAAAATAATTTTACTTAAATTTCCTACAACTTTCTCACAATTTTCAACTCAGCCACACTCCTATTTATTTATTATTTTTATTCCATTTCTACATATCCTACTATTAATAATGGGATAAAATATCAAAATATATATTTTTTTAAATTTATCTATTCATCATTTTAGGCCACTACTCGTACATTTTAAATACACACTCCTATTTTTCCTAGAAGGTTTTAGTTACGTTTTTCAGTGTTATGCTGACACCTAGTGGTCAGAGTTTGTAACTACACGGTTTGATTAAAAAAGAAAAGCAGCAAGCAAACAGATACATTAAAGCCATTTATTTGAATAAATGGCAGTGAAACTAAATACAAGACAATTTAATAAAACAAACAAACTTTTTTTTGTCTTTTACAGGGAGGAAAATCAAAGAGGAGGAGCAGCCTGAACGGGGAACTGGGCAGCAAACGGCGGCGGCGGAGTCAGGAGTGTCTGTCATAACAGGAGCGCAGAGGCAGAAACAAGGCGGGAATAAAAGCCTCAAATCCAAACCTTTTCATCCCAAATCCAGTGGACCATGTGTGTGTGTGTGTGTGTGTGTGTGAGCAGAGACAGCATTTCTCTGCCGCATACACTGCTGAACAAGGAGAACAATCCTCCACGGGAGGGTTAGAACTACAGAATCACTGCGTGAAGACTGGTGAACACTTGCCCCGAGCTTTTATTGGAGAAAATTAGTTTCAATTCTTTAAAACAACAAGAAAAACCACACTGACGAATCCCCTTTTCCTTTCTTTTATTTGGCTCTTCTGTTGACATGTGCCTCCACACTTTATTTCCAAAACCACGTCTGCTCGTTTTCTGACCTCTAATCTGGTATTAAGCCTTTTTCAGGGCAGCTGCGTGCGTCATGTTGGGGATTCAGACTTGAAACTCTGCGAAATTTATTATTATTTTTTTAAATATGTGCAATATGAATTTATTTTTTAATTAAAAGGTGTAACCTGTTAGCTTAGTGGTGTTTTTATATAAAACAAAAAACACAATAGTTACATGTTTATGTTTTTTTTTGCCCAGAACTCAGCCTTGGTTCGCGGTGAATTGTTGGTGTGTCGGCAGATATGGGAACTTTAAAAATAAACTGAGAACTCCCACTAGTCTTATAAAACAGCTTAATATCATCAGACAATTGAAGTCTAAAAAATAAAAAGCACAAATTAACAAAATGTAAAAAAGAAAAAAACAAATCTGCAAAGTTAAAACTGTGGAAATTAAACAGTTGATTGTAATTTTTGGTTGTAGCTGTAGAGATTTGAAAAATAGTTAGCAAAAGTGACTTCCAGAAAAGAAAAGGAAAAAAAAAATCATTGCATTACAAACAGAGCACTTTGTTTTCCTGAGAATTATTTGACATTGACCGTGCACTATAATCACCATACACAATCATGCTGAAATCTTCTATTTTTCCTCTATTTGAACCCATCTAACAGTATTACAGGAGAGCCAGTCCTGGTCATTATAGCTGATCAAATAAAAAAAGTGACAAACATCTGTGATAACAGATGAACTCTGCGTAAGGATTACATTTCAATCGGTTGGCAGCTGCAGAAACCGTGACACAGTCAAAAAGGAAAGCAAACACGAGTGTTGGGATCTGTTAGGCTGATTGTGCAGCAGGTGAAGGTGGAGCAGTGATCAGTGCTGTTTGCTCGCAGCAGCAGAGAGGTTCTGGGCTGGGCGTTTGGATTTTATCCTAAGACAAACTTAAAGACTTTAATTTGGTGAATATGATTTAGGTTTTAGGGAGAGTGGTAAAAACTGTTATTGCAACCCGATCTGTTGGTTTCTGTCAGCTGGGACAGCCTGCACCCCCCCTCCCCACAGACCTGAGTCTGTAGTCTAAAAGACATATTGATTCTAGTTGCTTAATGGATGAATGTTTACGCTTTGGAGCTTTAATGGATTTTAGGGATCGACGACTGAAACGTTAACCTTCTAAAAATAATGCAGCTAAAAATGGTTCAGGTCTTTTGAAGTGGGCTTCTATGGAAACTATAACTATCTTACCTGTTGTAGATATCTCTCTGAGTGACTTTAGCATGCAGTTAATTTTCACTGGATTCATGAACATAGTGATTCCAAGACCAAAGTGGGCTGCTGAGGTCTTAAAACAAGGCCAACCTCCCTCATGTGTACACTGTTTTATAAACCTTTGCATTGTCGCTCATTTCTCATTACGCTGTTTATTTACCAGGAATTCTGTGCTTATTTGCAAGAGCAAATAGTGGCTCATTTAGGACAACAGGAGACCACTTTGGTCTTAATCCGATAAGAATTAAACTCTTGTTTCTCAAAACTGAATCTTTCACAGCTATCTGCAACAGGTAAGATATTCTTAGGCATTCCATCTGAATCTATTTCCTCTGCAACTCAAGTTTTTATCAGCCGTTCCATAGAACCCCACTTTAAAAGATCTAAACTGTCACTTAAGAGCACTTAAAATCAGAACTGAGCAGGTGAACGAATACAGCATTACTTCTATTAATCAGCGGCTTATAATGATGGTAAAAACACCAGAAAATGACTTAACATCCTATTTTGTTTTTGACAGGGGTGCACGTGGGAAAGGGACATAAAAACTGCAGCTGCGCTTTAAAGTCATGACATATTTTATGATTTTTTTTTCTTCCAGCTGTGGCATTGTGATTAAATCATGCCTCTGTCCTAAACCAGACGTATCTTTTCTTCTCGCAGAGTCCAGTTTGTTCCTTAAGAAAAAAAAAGTATGTTTTTGGAGAAAGGAAAAGACAAATTTGCACTTTGGTGACTGTAGAACCAACGCTGTCATCTTTACATGTAATGTCCAGACAAAGTCCGGACAATAAATTAAAAAAAAAATGTTTTTTTAACATTGGCTGGTTCAAAATGAAAACCTTAGCTGTCTTAACTATTTTGTGTTAAAAAAAAAAAAAGAAAAGAAAGAAAATTGCAGTGACAACATTGTGTTTGTGTGTTAGTATATATTGTTGTATGTTGGTGAGTTTTTTTTAAACAGCTTGTTGCTAAATGTTTTCAAGTGCTGCTGCCTCTGAATATTCAAATATTTTGTATAGTGGAACTGAGCATGAAGTACTTTTTCTAGCCATTTTAAAATGTATTCAAGGATTTCCAGACTGTCTTACCCAGCAGTCACCTGTGACGAAAAGTAAAAATAGATCTTAGATTCTTATTCATCATTTTTTTAAAATTTACAATAATAAAAAGAAACGCCCAGTGTAGCTTAGGTAAACTGCAGCTGGGTAAACTGCACTGTGTTTGATGTAAAATTGGTTTAATCAAATTATTATTTTTTTTATCATGAAATATGTTTGAAAAACATTGTTCTGCAAAAGAAATGATCCATGTTTTAAACCGGCATTTTATGCAAAAGAAATATTTTCTGACAAACAGTAAAAAAAACGATTCTTTTGTTTATGTCCTCTTTACATTCACACGCACGCATATGTATGTGTACATGTAAACAAAACAAACAAAACAATTAAAAGAAAAACACCTAGAGGTCAGTAACTAACAAAGCAATAATGTCAGTGTGTGGAAACTATAACTTGAAGCTTCTAAATCTGATAAAGCTAAAAAAAATGTTTCTTATTCCATAAAAAACTTTGTTTACAAATAGCTTTGTACATTTTTTCAACATTGTAATTGTAGTCAATACAAATAAATGTAGTCAAACGTGTCTTAAGCATTATAAAAAACATTAGAACTACTGATTTATAGTCACACTGACATACTGTAATAATAATCTTATTGATCCAACAACCAGAATATTTTGATTTTATTTTGTTAGAGCAATTACTCTTTGTGGCCACTAGAGGGGAGTAGAAACACATTGTTCTTATGATCTGTGAGAAAAAAATTAGATCCAATATTAGACTTAGCAAATAGACTCATGAAAGGAAAATATCAAGTTGATTCCTACCAAAATACTAATAAGCAACTAGTGTGATGGAAAAATATTTGTTTACAGCTGTAAATAAAACATTAGGTCATCTCAAAGAAGGGATTGACAATGTTTAAAATGAAGACTTGAACTTGAAAATAAAAACCGTTTATTCTAAAGTCTCTTCTATTTAAAAAAGTAGTTCAATAAAATCAGAAGTTAAAAAACAGACGTTTCAGAGACGTTTTGTAAACGTGGTCAGGATTCTCAGAACAGCATCTAAATGGATTTTGTAATGGAAATGTTTTCCAGCTATTGTTTTGTGTCCAATAACAAATTAAGAGCTTTTGATCTTCTGCCAACATTGACAAAAAAAAAAAAAAAAAAAAAAAAAAAAGATTTTAGAGGCCTTCAGAACCAGGTCCAAATAGGTGAAATAACTCCCAAGTCTCGACCCAGAAGCAACATTGTTTTAAGCTAAAAAGAAAAAAAAAAAAAAACATTTCTTGAAGTCTGAGTCTGACAACAAAATGGAAAGAAAGAAGACGGGTTTGTGTTGTGCTCACAAATCACTTCTGATTTATTTGTTGGGGTTTTAAGAACAAATAATAAACTTTTTATCTAAGAAAAATATGTGGAATATTTGCAATGTGATTCATTTGGAGGTGTTTATTCAATTAGCTCACGCGGTTTGTGAGCAAGATGTTAATTCTAACAGAGAAATAAAAACAACACACAGCAGCTGTAATTTATACAAAGTGTTTGAAGACTCAGTCTTTAATGATTTACATCAGGAACCACAAGAGTTCTGTACAGAATCTGATGTGTTTAACCCTCCTGCTGGCCTGGGGTCAAAACAGGTTAAACTGAGGCCTCAAGGATCAGTGAAGCATATGAAAAGGAAGTGTTTCAGTTTTAACACAAACTCACAACATTTCTGTCACAGATCAAAACTAACAAACCAAACCATACATCGATTGATCCCTAATTTAAGAAAATAACAAAATACAATCATCCCTTGTCATACGGACAAACAATTGTCTCTAACTACAACAATAAATGATGTAAAAGTTACATGAAATAATGAAAATTAACAGTAATCTGCAAACTTGATACATGAGTTCTGTTAAACAAGAATTATATTAAGTGCTAGAGTACAGAAAATAAACATAACACTGTCAAAATGAATCTAATGATTCTGACTTTTAGAGTTAACAGATTTCCATGAATATTATCTACATTAGCAGCTGAAACAAAATCACTACAAGTAGAATTGGACTAAACTGAAAAAGAAATACACTTGAAAATTGTTTTAAACATCTTATGTAGCAAACACAGGTCAGCCTGTGATAATAAATGTACAAAGACCTTAGATTTGCATTTTAATGGCACTTTAAAAAAGATTCTATGATCTGTGGTTTTAGATTTTACTCCATCTGTGCAGCACAGAACATCATAAAGCCACTTTGTGATGTCAAATCTGAATAAAAGTACACCCTTTTTGTGTCCTTTGTTAAAAATAACAATAATACTTCATAAAAGCTTTTAAAAAGACATGATTCCTTTGCTGTCAGCTTTATAAATACAACTTAACACTCAGTTAACATCCCTCTCGTATCGCTCTCACATGTTCTCAACTGCATCAAAAACATTCTCGTCACACATTACAGAAAATATTTAATAACACAACGGGGAAAATGCAAGTGCTTATTTATTTCTGCAGATTGAGACAAATTATATATTTTTTTCTCACAACTTTATTGCTTCATCTTTCAGTCTGAGGTTTATTTTGTGCTTCGCCATGTTGGTGCTTTTTCATCGACTCATCTTTGCAAACGTGGAATAAAATTTAAACTTCCAACATGTGGAACATGTTAAAGATGGTTATTGTACGGCAAGCTGTTTTTTTTATATTATCTGTCACATTAAGACGTTTAACTGAACAAGTTCCTAAGAAGTTTCATGTAAAAACTCCACATCAGTATAGGTTTATGTTGACATCGTTCACTGCACTGAAACACCTCATTGTTCTCCCTTTTTTACTTTTTGTTTCCAAATGAAATACATTTGAACTGTTTGGCCTTGAGCTCATTCAAATTGGTTTTGACGTTTGGTGGAATTTTCTGAAACTGTATCAACTTACAAACCAACCTTCAGATAAGCGTGTGAAGCTGTATTTTAATAAATCACACCAATAAAAATGTGGGATTTAAAATGAGATTAAAAGCTGAGAGTCGATTACTTTATAAAGTGCCATTTAACAAGGTAAGCATTCTCAGAAAAAAACAAAAGAATTATGCATTCCTTAAAAGGAATCACCCGCCACCTTTCATGGTCAGAGTATTTGTTGAGGATCAGGCTCAGGATCAGGCGGCCATTTTGAATTAGATTGAGTTTAAAAGTGAGTTTTATTAAAATCTGTCCAGTGGTTCATGAGATATTTCTGTAACAAGCTCTCATAAACACAAGTAAAACATATCCTATAGCAGGAGAGCAATAATAACTCAAATGGTTTTATTCAATAAAATATCAGTTTAACAAAATCCAATTCAGCATAAAAGTATTTAGAATCTGATGACTTTTAAAATACAGATGAAACCATAAATAAAATGTTTTTCATCTTAATTTAATTTAGTTTAAAATAATGTTTTGTAGTGCTCAACAAGGCAAATAAGGTGAAGTGCATTGTTTGCTAACCAGTCCATAAAACAATTAACAAGATAAATAACGTAGTTAAACATCTTTTAAAAACAAACATCATTGATTAAACACATTCAAGTACAAAACTATTGAAATCAGTCCAACTGATCCAGGTGTTTATCAGCTGGTTATCAGAGTCTCAGGAACTTTAAGGTTTTTACACGATGCAGCAGATCTCCCAGATGGAGGATTGTTTCTCACCGTTACTCCTCAGTAAAGATTCACTTTTTCACATCATGACACAAAGGAAGTGTGAGAAGTTCAAGCGCTTTCTTTTCTGACTTGGTTAGAGGGAGGTCTTCGGATGGAGTGCACAAGGCTGAGAATCTCTGCAACGAAAACGAAAAGGTTTGAGGTGATTGAGAACAAAGCTTGCGGATCTGTGCCGGTGGGATGCGGATGTGTGTTACCTGCTGCAGCGTTCCAGGAGTGTTCCACAGATTGTACAGCATCCGGAGGGGAACCATGAGGGTTGAAGAGAGGGTGAGGAACCAGCCAAGAGCGTAACCCCACCATGGATACTCAATGGTGTTGTTGAACTTCAGAGGAGAGTACTTCACCAAGGAGAAAATAAATGTTCCCTGGAAACAATCAGGTGAAACATTTTGGTAAATGGTAAATGGTAAATGGACTGAACTTATATAGCGCTTTATCAAGTCCCTCCGGACCCCAAAGTGCTGTACACTTACAGACGTTTCACCCATGCACACACATATTCACACACTGATGATGGCAAACTACATTGTAGCCACAGCTGCCCTGGGGCAAACACTGACAGAGGTGGGGCTGCCAAGCACCGGCGCCACCGGACCCTCTGACCACCATCATTTTGTTCATCAATTCTACTTTAATACTTCATTTAATAATAACAAACAAAAGCATTAAAAATGAATGATGACTCAGTATTGTATTGTCCTGTATTTTGTTTTTGTTTATGTTTTTTGCAGTTTGTGAATGTGCTATTTTAGCCATTCATACTGTATAACATAAATGTTGAGCTCATTAAGAAGATGTGTGCTGACTTTTTTGTTTTTGTTACTTTATACTTTAAATTTATTAAGAAATACTTTCCCTTTGAAACTAATTGCTATCACTTTGGTCTTTTCAGTCTTTTCTCCTTGAAATCTGCTTAATTTTTGTCTTCTACCAATTTTAGCTTTTAGCTAAGCTTTAGCTACTTTTAGCTTTCATGTAGCCCTTTGATACAAACAGGTTTTAGCTAATTGTTTGTTGCCTTCAGCTTTTAGATAGCATTTTGCTACTTTTACCTAGCACGTTACTACATTTAGCCGTCATGTAGCACTTTGACACATTTAGGCTTTAGCTAGTCTTTTGTTGCTTTTGGTTTTTAGATAGCATTTTGCTACTTTTAGCTAGTATGTTACAACATTTAGCTGTCAAATAGCCTTTTGACACATTTAACTTTAAGCGAGTCATTTGTTGCCTTTAGCTTTTAGATAGCATTTTGCTACTTTTAGCTAGCATGTTGCTACTTTTAGCTTTCATCTAGCCCTTTGACACATTTAGGTTTTAGCTAGTCTTTTTTTTGCCTTTAGTTTTTAGATAGCATTTTGCTAATTTTTGTTTACAGTTGGCATTTTGCTACATTAATTTAACCTCTTCTAGCTTTTAGCTAGTGTTCTGCATTGTTATGCTAAGTTTCAGATACTTCTACAAATTTTGGCACCAAACTGCGTTGATTTTTTAGTTTAATTCACTGAATGCAGCGTTTAGCAGCAAAGACATGACATTTACATATTTATCACAGACCTCACAGCAAATCTAAATTATGGCTCAAGACTGAATTTCTTCTCTCCAACATTTGCACACATCTTCATTCACTCTAAAGTTGAAACAATTTAACAGATCTTTTGCTTAAACAACTCACCATGCAAATCACTGGAGTTAAATATTTTAAACAGTACTTAATAGCAGATATCGGCCTGTATCCAATCATGTCCTCTATGTTGTTATAAAACCGTTCAGCTCCTGTGAATGGATGAAAATACAGATAAAAAAACTGATTCATTGCAAAGATATATTCCTCTTAATGAACTCACCGTACACCCATCCAATACACACAGACTGCAGAATGGCAAAGAGGAGCAGAGTCATCCCACTGCAGCAGTAGTAGTCGAACACCTGAAAGATGTACAGCCCACCCTACGTAGGGGGGCAGCAGCTTAGTCATCTTACTGTTGTGTCACAGAGAAATGTGCATTTTAGGACAATGGATCTTACTTCTGTCATCATAACGAGACCTATGAAGAAACTCAGAACACAGACGACCAGAAGAAGAAGTTTACGCCGATGACCGACGTGGAAGAAGGCAGGATACAAGTCAGAAATTCCTGTTACGAAAGCTTCCAGACCTACGAACTGAAAACCACAGCAAACATTTTTAGTCCCATAACGGAAGTCAGTAAAGGTTTCATTATTTTCTTTAATATAAAAAATAACTTTGTTTAAAAACTGCATTCAATAAAAAAAAAAAAAAAAAAAAACTGATTCCCTTTCCACATTCATTGTCGCTACATAACAGCTGAACAGTTTACCTCACTGTCTAATCCCAGGAGGATGATCATAATGAAGAAAAAGACCGCCCAGAGCTGAGGGAAAGGCATCATGGCGACTGCTCGAGGATAAGCGATGAATGCCAAGCCAGGTCCTGCACAGAGTTTGATTCATTAATAATACATTTAGCAACATTCAGCATGTAAAGTGTCTCAAAATCACAGTTTTCATTCTCTGAAACAGTTTTGTGTTTCTATAGCTGCACCTGATTCGGCCACTTTGGATATGTCCATGTTCTGCTCGTAGGCCATGAAACCCAGGACAGAGAAGATCGCAAAACCAGCAACAAAACTGGTTCCACTGTTCAGAAGGCACAAATATACACAATCCCTGTGTACACAGAAAACACAATTCATTCAGGTTCTGAATTCAGATTCAAACTGTTCTTCAGAAAGCATGGAAAAGTTCTCACATTTGATTTTAAGTGCATTTTTAAATTCTGTTTCTGATAATATAGAACACTTTAACTCTTTAATTCTTCACATCATAAAAAATGTTTTTTTGTTCCTTTGTAAAACCCACATTGCAGCTGTTGCACAAAACTTACTTGTAGCAGTTATTGTTGTACTTATTGTAGCTGCCCAGTGCTATTAGGCAACCGATGCAAATGGCATAAGAATAAAATATTTGTGTGCCGGCATCCATCCATACCTGCAAGTTCAACATAGGTAAGCTTTAAAAACAGACATCTAAACATATAAAGACACTGTTATAACTGTGAGGTTTTACATTGCTTTCTGCATTATGTAACATGAGCAAAGCAATTATCTGATAATACTGCACACCAATAAAAAAAAACAAAAAAAAAAAACTGGAAAACTTAAAAATTACTGGTTATTTTTTTCACGTTTCTTATTGATTTTCCATTTTTCCACTTGTTTCCATTAATGTCGTTCTATGTAGATAGAATGTTATTTTTACCAAATGTTTTTGTTATCAGTTCTGTTCCAGTTATTTATTTAAAGGGCTAATTCAGTTTTTATGAAGTGTGGTTCTGTAGAAAGATCATAAACAATTAGGGTAATATCTTACCTGTTGCAGATAACTTCTCATAGAAAGCCAAGATAACGCAGAGCACTGCCTTTTAAAAAATAGTTTTGTGATTGGGCTATATGTTTTGTCACTATTTTCACATGCTGTGTTAATTTTAGGTAAATACTAGGGGTGCAACGATACAGAAAATTCCTGGTTTGGTTCGGTTCGATACTTTAGTCTCACGGTTCGATATTTTTTCAATACAAAAAAGAGAAATTTCCATGCCCTTTTTAACTTGCAATTTATTGAAATTATTAAAAAGAAGTCCTCAGAAGTCCAGTTTTTAAATACAATTTTGCTAAAACAGCAAGTTTCTCAGTGGATCTGCTCTGAAAAATGCAGCCTAGGTGGAGTAGTCGAACACAGACTTGAACGAGTCACAAGCTCATCAGTCAAATCAACATTAAACTCTGTTTCTCCAAACTACAGTAAGTAATCTTGGCTATATGACTTTTACATGATTCTTTTCATGATTAATTCGCCACAACTGTGTTCATGATAAAGAAAGTATGAGAAGTGTTTTCACCTGTGGATCAGCAAGGCGGGATGGATCAGGGTAAAGGTAAAATTGGATCCCATCTATAGCTCCAGGTAACGTCAGTCCTCGAACAAGCAGCACAACGAGCATCACGTATGGAAATGTAGCAGTAAAGTAAACCACCTTTGAGAAAAACAATGCAGAGGGTTGATTTTTTTTTAAATAAAACTGCACCAATAATTTTATGTCTTTTCTCATTATTATTGTTGTTGGTATTTAAAATGTTATAAGATAACTGTTGCCACTAGACATGCTGGGATGACCTTAGGTAGGGGAGGAGACGGGAGGTAAACAACTGTTAAGTACAGAAAGTACTGAAGTTCTGAGTCGAAAATAACCCAGATTGTTTATCTCTTTTTACAGGACTGGGGGAGAGTATCGTCATCTAGAAATCTGAGCAGGCTGGTGAGCAACTTGTGAGTTGCAGATAAGCTGGCATGGTTGGAGGTTTTGGCACAAGTGGAGTAAACTGAAGATGGGAAAGGAAGAAATTTAAGAACTCCATATAGAGGCTTCCTCACACTGCATGTGTGTAGGTTGAACTCAGGAAAAGGGGGTTTTGGAAATAGATTTCAACGTAATGTTTCTGGTAGAGCGTCAGACTTTGTGATTTGGTGTGCATCCTCCAACCAGCGCCACCATTCTCCTAACGTTAATGACTTGATGATGATTGAGGAGGGAGAGGTGGAGAACTGCAGGTCAGCGGACACGGCTGGAGGTTCTGGCATGACGGGAGCGACCTCAGAGGGTAAAGAGAGGCAACCTGAGCGCTTCATGATGGAGGCTCGTACATCAGCACTCTTCGGCTGAGGCCTCAAACAGCCTGGCAGGGTGTGAAGGTTCAGGCTGGTCTTATAAAGTGGTTCCTTAATGAGAACAGGAGGAACAGGTGCAACAGCTAAAGCCAAGGAAACAGGAGCCCGACCGGTGGGCTGGCCAGGGAGAAACCAGCACAGATTTTTACTGGAAAAGATAGAGAAAGGGCTGGCGAGGCGGCAGAGGAAGACGAACTCTCAATCTGAACAGGAGCTGATGTCATCACTTTTTTTAAAGCACAAATACTTTTCATTGTTTACTTTGCATGTTTGAATCTAGCGCTTATAACCCTACTTCTCACATTTGCCATATTAGCTTGGCAGCTTAGCACGCTGACATTTATTAAATAACAATAAACACAAAGTGCAATGAGCTGGTCAAAGGTGGTGGGGTAGATCTATTCTTTATCTTAACTTATTAAACAACTCTAATTTGTAGTAACAGTGTGGATTAATCACTGCTCACCTTGTCCATGATTAATCCACAACAAGTGGATTAATCACTGCTTTGGCAGGTTTGGGACGGTGCATACCACCTGCAGGGAAGGTCTTAAAGCCTTGCTTTATGTTGATTTAAAGCAGAACAACTTATCAGCTCAAATCTCTGTGGAATTTTAGTGTTATGTTTGCTAAGTGTGTGTGGACCTCTGCCAAACATTCTTAAAGCTGTCAAAAAGCGCCAGGATGAGGCAAAAAGATGATATTAAATTATTACCTAAAAGTCAGTTTTAGGGAGCATTTTTTGGGTATTTTATTTTGCTGTTTTGGGGCACACCTTTCTGTAATCACAAGATAAAAACACAAGAATAAAAACAAATAGAAACGGGAGTCAGAGTTGATAATTTGTGAGTCAGAATGAGCTCCACTCAACCAGGAAGTCTGTACAAACACGTCAGAGTGGAATTTAGCTGCTGTTACAGGGCATTCTTTAAAAGTTATATTATTGCAGTTTAATGTAAAAGACCAGGTTTAAAGGTTTCTACCTTCCCAGTCGACTTCACTCCTTTCCAAACACAGAAGTAACAGATAATCCAGGACAGCAGAAGACACAGAGTCAAATCCCATCGAATAGTTCCCATCTCCCCGATACTCCCTGTGATATTCAGTACTCTTCTCCTGAAAGTTACAGTTACATTAGATACTTTCACAATTTCTTTGTAAAAAAATATTGTTCTGGATTATTATTATTAGGGCTGCACGATATTAAGAAAACCTGCGATGTGCGATAACAGTGCTTAATATTGCGATGACGATATGACTTG
>JAUBOC010000138.1:11599307-11617659 GCA_032275365.1 Anablepsoides cearensis | reverse complement strand
ACTTTTTAAATGGAATTACTGAAATAAATCTACTTTTTCATGATATTCTAATTTTATGACCAGCACCTGTATGTATCAGGAGATAATCTGTCCAACAGTAGACACTGCGCCTGAAACATCTTATTAGTTGTCAAAGATATTCTTAGCTTTTCAACTTCCTGCACACCACCCCAGAAACTGGTTTGTTCTGCCTCAAACAAAGAACTATCTCGCTCCATCTCGTCTTGTCAATCAAAACAAACCCAATCTGGGATGGGCTCTGTGAAAAATTCATGTAACTTCACAATTAATTTAGAAAAGTGTCAAAAAAACAGCAACTAGTGGTGAAAGTAGAAGGTTTTATGAGAAACCTTAATTAGAACACAGAGTCTGCCTTGTGAGGGCAGCATCCAGCTGTCTGCTCTGCCTTTGCGTTTTGTGCAGGCGGCTAAATGAGAAGTAGCAGGCAGGCCTGCTCGCGCTGCTAAGGCCTGGGACGTTGTTGCTCTGAGGTTTCAGTCTGTGTCAATCTCATCTTCCGTGCAGAGTGAAGGATTGCACGTGTTTAACCAACACAGATGGACTTGTGCAGTCAGCTAAAAAGCTATGCATGCTGAGCCATCTGGCAAAGCGAAGTTAGCGCGAGCCGAGATCTGCTGAAAACACCTCATTTCAAGATGAAAAGGGAGAAGAGTTATTGTGATGGTGTTGAGATGTCACCGGATTGTGTGACTTCTAGATGGATTTATTCTGTTTGTGCAAAAAGTGCTTTAAAGCAGCTGCGTGTTTTTATGGCAGCAATGCATTATTTTGTAATGTAATCATTAAAGTTATTGTAAAAGTTTATTCTTTATCACCCTACACAAAATACAAAGTGGGAGCAATATGGCTATCCTCTCTGTCTGTTAGCAAAATATCTCATCAACCACTGGACAAATTTTAATAAAGCTTGTAGAACGTGATTTTTGGATTTGGGGCTACAACTAATTGCTTTTTGGAGTCAACCTGATTCAAGATGGCTGCCACAGCCAACTGACATTAAAAAACCTCCACAAGAAAAAAACAAAACAAAACAAAAAAAAAAACAGTTTCATAGATATAGACCTAAATGTGGTCGTAGCTAAAATAGATTCCCAACACATACTCAGAGCACCGACCGATTGCAAATATTGTCGGATAAAATATTGACTTTTACTATTTGGAGTCAACTCTGTCTGTTAGCAAAATATTTCTTAAACTACTCAACAGATTTGAAGGAAACTCACAGACAATAACCATTGGGTGTTCATTTACAACTGATTAACCTTTGATGCCAATGCAAATTAAAATGGCCACCACAGCTGGCTGACATTAGCCCACACAAAAGTGGTTGTAACTCAGTTACTTTTACCAAAGCTGAGCTAAAATTTGGTGTAGTTGCAGCCGAGTCATTTCTTACAATTATGGTAAAAGGTTCCCAAATTTCTACAACAAAACTTGTGAAGGAACTCTGTAATGTATTAGTACAGCTCAAAAACACAAATAATGCAGTTTGTCCTGATATTATCCAACCCTTTCAAATGGTTTTCAATCCAGTTTTTTATTCAGTTATTATCCAGTTTGTTTTAAAATTACTAGATTCACATGGAGTTACAAACATTCCAACTCAAAATTGTCTGTCTAAAGAAATCATTAAATTACATCAAACCGATATTTTCATTTAGTCCCCCCCCCTCCACACCTTTAACTGAGACCTCCAGCAGAGCCAGGCTCAGGTTGTGCTGTAGTCCTCTGAAGAGCATCAACATTTAATGTGTACACACTCCACTTCAAGCAGAAGAGCAGGAGCAAAGAACACGAGTCAATTATTAATGTTTAAAAGGTTTAAAGACTTATGTTGCCGGGGTTAGCTGGAGACCTCACCGATGGATCTGAAGAGCCTTCAGAAGAGAGAGAGGGATGCTTGTAAACAAACCACCTCACCCTGCAGGTCGCTTCTCAACCGCTTAGCAAGTAGAGAGAACACAGATAAAGCTTTATTTATCTCTAAACATCCCATTTTTCATTATTTACTTTTGTCTGCGTGTTTGCATGAAAGGTGTTTTTTAAATAATGTTGGGCTTTTTGGGGCATGCTGTGTGATGGAGAACATCTGGAGCAGCTGAATCTGAGAGGTGAAGTGTACAGGGTTCATCCTCTGTGCACACCAAGGTCATATCATGAAAACATAATGAAAGGCTGGAAATTCAGTTATGATCATTCTTTTCTTTTTTTTTTTGGCAGTCATTCCAAGCAGCACCATCAACTGCTTTTGCATTTGAGGATCAGTTTCAGGAAAGAAAGCAGGGACATATTTATACAAATGTAGATGATTATCATTTTTTTCTATATTTCTTTGTCTATAACTCACATTTTACCTGTTTTAAAATAAACAATTGTCTCAGACTAATATAGTTCAAACAAGTTTTTATGTTTCTGAAATTACTCATTTGTTGTGTAAATACTTCTGTACGGGTTATTTTAACTGCTAATGTATCAAAATGTTCAGCTTATTGAGGAGATGGGTGCTGATGTGACACTTGATTTTTTTATTTTTATACTTTATTTTACACCTAAATAAATACATTGAGATTTCTTTATAATGCTTCTTGTGCTACTTTTGCTTAGCTATTTTTTGTTTTGCTACTCTTAGCTAATATGCTAATATGCTGCTAAATTAGGTTTTACATGGCCTTTTGATACTTTTAGCTAAGTTTTTATTATATTAACGTATAGCTATCCCTTTTAAGTAGCCTGTAGCTAGTTTTAGTGTTTTGCTACTTTTAGATTTTAGTTAGCATTTTGAGGCATTTACCTTTTAGTTGTGCTTTTGCTATTTTCTGCTGGAAGTCTGCTATTTTTTAGAAGATATTTAGCCATTTTTAGCCTTTAGTAGCATTTTGCTAATTTTGGCTATTCTGCTTTGTTTTGTTTCTTCACTTAGTGCTCAGAGTCCACATTTGTCTGCTTCTTATGTTTATGCTCCACATTTTTTGAGTTTAATGTCAATTCTTTAATTTATTTTCATATAATGTTACTGTGAAGCACATTTTATTTTACCTCATAAAGGTGCTTTATGAATAAACTTCATGAACTCACTTGCACATAAAATGCAGTTAATATTGGACCTAAAGGTAGACTTAATGTGTTTAATGTTGGTCATTTGGTCAGTAACTCTAGCAAACAGCAGCAAGCCTTTATTCAACCCGCATGTTGCCTGCAAGGCTTTGGTGTGGTGCAAATCTTTGATATCATTGGACTCTATGCAGCAACAGTTTATTTCTGTCAACTACAGAAGCTTGCACACAAACACACCCCTACAAACACACACATAAAGAGAGAGAGAGAGAGAGAGAGAGAGAGAGATGAAGAGGAGGAGCAGCCCAGTCCTGCTGGGGGCCCCTCCCTTCCACAGCAGGCAGCTTGAGTTGAGGCAAATAGGAAATCATTGTGAACATTGATGCTCTCTGTTCTGCATCCTTTTCTCTGCTGCACTTACACTCCACACAGAGTATAACCCAGTTCAGTCAGTGGCAATCTGAGAGTAGCCCTGTGGCAGCCATCTTAGGTGTTCCACTGCAGGATATCATGAGGAGCTACAGGAGCCACATGTGATCCTTCAGGCTCCGCTCCTCGTCAGAGTTCAGGACCACGGCCAGCTCCCGGCCAGCCAACCCTCAGTACCCGCCCGGCAGGAAGGGAGAGGCCACCTCCGGCAGCTCGTTCAGCTGTAGTTACACTAAACTCCCCCCTCCTCACCCCGCCCCTCCCCTCCCTCCCTCCCTCCTCACATCCGCAGCACTGACCGACCAATAAAACGCAGAAAATGCGTAAGCGTCGGCTGCTCGGCGCAGGCGGAGAGAGTCCAGAGTGAAGCAGACTCCTCTCCAGCATCACTCCGTCCCGCTGACATCCTCTCAGCCAGCAAGTAGTACACAACCAGGGCCTGCTCCCTGTCTCAACTTCGGACGCGTTCGGACTCTGAAAATCTCGGATAATTAGACCCCCTCCAGTCTGTGTGGACACCGCGGTCCTCGGGCTCGGGTTACGGGTAGGATCTGCGAGGGAGGGGGGGGACCGCATCGGTCCTAAAAGCAAGCGAGAACATGTTGGACCCGTCGTCCAGCGAGGAGGAGTCGGACGGGATAGTGGAGGAGGAGTGCAAGGAGGCAATGGCACCTCAGGCCGGAGGGTCGCGCATCTCGCCGAGCCGGACCAGCGAGAGCTCGGGCGGACTGGCGCCCAGCAGCAGCAGCCGCGGCAGCGCGCGGCCGACGAGCCCGAGCCCCTCCGCCGTCAGCGAGGAGAAGGAGGACCTGGAGAAGCTGCACCGGGAGGAAGAGGAGCGCAAGAAGAAGCTGCAGCTCTATGTGTTCGTCATGCGGTGCATCGCGTACCCGTTCAACGCGAAGCAGCCCACCGACATGGCGAGGCGGCAGCAGAAGGTAAGGGCCCGTCGGTGCAAAGCCGTAATTCATCACCACAAGATGATGAATCGACTCCTTCCGCTTCGCACATGTTGTCATTGATGACCTAGATAAGCTAAAGAACAAGGTAGGGGGGGTTGGCCACTCTATAGGCCTGTCCTGTAACAGTGCACGCTCAGTCCTGGTGAAAACACTTTTTTTTTATTTTGACGCAAATCTTAAAGCATGACAGGAGCCCCTGGAAAGTGGAGGGACATGTGGTGCAGACAGTCCAGCTTATTCAGTGAAAGGGCGTTCAGGAGGCGGAGGATTCACAACAGGACCCTGTCCTACTTGGAACCACATCTCTCCGCCCTCCTCTCCTCCTGGCCGGTTCCCAGTTCCAGGCTGTTTGCGCCATCACTTATCTCGTCAATTTGGCCTCCCAAGGTGACTTTTAAGCACACACACAGTCACACACCTCTTAGGAGGAGAGAACCTTAATAGCATTTCTTCCTCAAGCAGATTTGCTTGAAGGACGATTGCTAATTAACTGCACACAAGTGATTTTATACCTGTTTCCCCCCATCTTTACAGCGTGCAGCTCATGTGGTTTTACAGGGAGGAGGACAAGGCCTTCATCCTAGTTTTACTGTCCTGCTGTGTTCCTCCATTGATGCTGGAGCCACTTTTGGGTCATACTGTCCTTACTGTCAAAGTCACAGTGTACAAGGCCCTCTACTGTACAGGAGAGACTTTTTAATGAGGACAGTACCCTCAATTAATCATTATTAGGCTGTTGCAACACTAAAAACACAAATATGAAAAAGATTATTATGTTTTAATTTTTTTATAGTACAAAAGTAGTTGTAGAGAGGTGTGCTCTTTCGCCAGAAGTCTTGTTGTCAGTAACCTTTTCCAGTCACTGCAAACAAAACAAAATACCTTTTTTTTTCAATCTAAGCTGCAGACTTTTAATTTTCCACTGGACACTGTTAAGCCATATGGTTTTAATTTATCTGCTGACTCATACACACATGCACGTGGGAGGCAGGAACCACTGTGCTTCCATGAATGTTTGTTTCCGTCGAGCGTAGGTTGCCGGCAGTCTGAGGCGAGACTCAGTAAAGGCTACTTTGATTCCTGGGAGCTCAGTCAGCCACAGTCCTCTGCTGTGGGTGAGCCAATATCTGGACAAGAAACCATCAAAACCACAAAATCGACAGGGTCTCAGTCTGCCTACACACAATTTACAAACATTAAATAATTCATGAATGACTGAATGTTTTTTTTTTACCCCAACCATGGCAAATTTATTTAATTAATTCTGTCAATGAGCGAAATTGCAAATATTTTTTATAAACCACTAATGTCAGAACTGACTGCTTTTTAGCAGCAATGGGACAGGAATTCTGTAAGTCTGCCCTTGATGTCCTCAAAGAAAGCAGAAGCAAAACAAAAAAAAAAAACTTAAAACCTAAGAAATTCTCACGGAAAATTAAAATAACCTTTTATACCACCTATCAACACAAAACACTATTTGCTCATTTGCTTTACAAGGATTGTTAGATCAAGGTTTGCACAAAATACACACAACCCTAAATGCTTTTATCAGTCACTGTCAAAACCAGGGCGGGTAATAGTTATTTTCCTCTTTTGTCTCTCTCTCTCTCTCTCTCTCTCTCTGTGTGTGTGTGTGTGTGTGTGTGTGTGTGTGTGTGTGTGTGTGTGTGTGTGTGTGTGTGTGCGTGTGTTAGTCTACCTGTTACCAAAATATCTTATAAACTAGTGAATCGATATGAATGAAACTTTCAGGAACTACCGTATTTATTATATGTAATGTAGATGTTGAGCTCACATGTGGTAGTAGCTGAAAGTCATCCACATCACTACTCTTGAGTCACGTCTTGTGATATTGCACAAGATGTGCATAACTTAATTTTTTAAGCCTTGATCTGCCGGTTCAAAAAATGCTAGGCCTTTAATCTGATTAGATTTTGCTGTTTGTGGTTAAGAAATAAAAAAAGGTCTCTAATTTGTTCTAACCGTGATTTAAATTCCTCCTGTCATTTGATGTAGGCTTCGTCTAATGTGTAGCCCTTTGCCATTCTGGTTGTTACAGATTGGTCACAGAAATGTGATGAAACAATTTCTGTAATGAAACGACTTAAAGGCTTCAGCAAAACATGTGGAGCAGCTCCACAATAATCCGTTATTAGAAGCTCTGGCACCCAAGCCATCAGTGATGGGCGATCAAAAATACCCCCACCAAAAAAAAAAAAAAAAAAACCCAGGCCAGGCTACAAACCATGTTACTTGTGCTGCTATTGCAATAACCTTGCTGTGAAGGATAAGCCAGTGGGGCAGTAAGAAATTGTTGCCTCCCTTTTGAAGGGCGAAAGGAAATGTTTTGTTGTTTAACGTGAAGGAAAGCTGCCGTTTGGCAAATGTTGGATGAGTGCTCATGCATAATTAACTGGTGGCATGCTTGTTTGCACACAAGGCTGACCATCTTTGGGCATACTTACACTAATGGCCCCCCCTTAAAGAGGAAGAGTAAATCACAGATTATTTTTTCAGATGTATAGATTGTGTTGATGCAATTATTGTTGTCCTGGTGAGCAAAATGTGTTTTTATTTAATCACAACAATCAGCCTAAACTGCTCAGAGATTTTATATAAACATACACTTAATGAAAAAAGGCTTATTGTCTGATAAACAAAAGCTTGTGTTTATAAGTTTTTTCATAGCATAACATAGTTGGTTGCAGTTTGATAGCTGATCATTTAGTCTGTCATAAAAAAGCACAACATACATTTTCAGTCATAATTTTAGTAGTCAAAGCAGAATGTTGTTCTGTCCAAATCAAAGCAAACAGGTTTAAATTAGACCAATCACAGCCTCAGGAGACTGCTGACAATTTGCCATTTTCAAAAACTGATATTTTCAAATGTTGCTTCTGTTGTGACAATAAAACACTCCTACGAAAGGCTGTAAATGGCATGAAGCGTTGTCGTGAAGATAAGCTGAAGAGGGAGTGTCGGAAACGGTAGGAGATTTTTAAAGAGACAGAGGTAAATTTTGAGGTGTTTAGATAGGCTTTAATGCACAGTCACATTTCTTTTTGATATTTGCAGCATTTTCATAACAACTGAAGGAACAGAATTTAATTATGTGCCTGGAAAAAACATAATACTTAAAGCTATTTTTACATTAGCTAATATTGATTAGTTGTGAGAGCATTTCCTAAATTGAATCTATAAATATACATCGAATGATTACTTCCTGTAAGTTTAATTAAAATCAGTCCTGTAGTTAGAGATATTTTGCCAATATTACAGACAAACACGTCCAAAAAGCTAAACAGACACGCTTCACCTTTGCTTTCACCAGTGTGTGATTAAAAACAAAGCTTACAGTGAAATTGTTTAAATAAATCGTGAACCATATAAACACACGTTTGTATAATTTGTTACGCAGCTACATTCCCAAAACAAATATTGAATTTCCATTTTTTTAAATAAAACTGTGAGGCTCTAAAGGTAATCAGATGGAATCAGCTGGCACTTTGCCTCCATGCTTTTTATTTCTCTTGGCAAAGAAAATCAGGAGTTTGTGGCCTTTTTGTTTTCATGTTCAAATTAGGTCAAGCAAGATAACAGCTTTGTAATGCTCAGTGACACTGGTGTGTGTGGAGCAGACCTGTCCATATGGGATACTATTCTCACATCTACATAACCATTTGTGTTTGTTAAAGTGAGAACCTGCAGTAAAAAGAAAAGGACTAAATGAAAAGATACACAGAAAATCCCAATGTGAACACAAACAGATGAACAGTTTAAATAAAATAAAAAACAAAACAAAAAAAATTAAAAGAAGCTTGTCACACCAAAAAAAAAAACTTTTTTATTCATACCAGCTATATATTTGATCTAATTGTTAGTATACAGTATATATGTCCAAAATAGAAGTAGTAGATTTTTTAAATATTCCATCTTCAGCATAGACACCTTTAGCGTTGGACAAACTTTTCATAAGTTGTCTTGTCACATTATCGTGTGACAAAGCATTTAGCAAGATGTTTGCACGCCTCTTTCTAATTATTTACAGAGATGAAATTATTCAGTCTGATAGCAGATAAATATGCATTAATGATTAATGCAATTAATAGTTAATCAGTTCTACTGTAGATACACATCCAGTGATTACTTTCTGAGCATTTCCTCAAAATCTGTCTGCTGGTTCACAAAATATTTTGCTAAAAGACAAACATACATAGAAAAAACAATCACCTGCTTTTTGCCTTCAGCATTGTCTAATAAACAAATACACATTTTAGTTCACTGCGTGATTTAAAATCCTTTCTGTGTCAACTATGTTTCTCTTCTCAACAAAGGGTGTGCACCTCCCTGTCTCTCCCCTAATTTTATGATGAAAATCAGACCCATTAGAGCAACATTATATTTGAACTGGGGCGCGTGGTGTTAAGACAGAAGACCGTGGCAGCAAATGAAGAGCACGAGTATGTCACGGAAATCATTTGCATTATTATGCAAGATCTCTTTAAATGGTGTTGTGCCTGAAATAAGGCGTCCTTCAACAATCACAACAAGTCGAAGTCGAGCTTTTCAGTTAACAATGAAACATGCCAGTCAGGATGTGAAAGGCGCCGCGTGAAAAACGCTCTCCTCTCCTGTTCAGCAGCTGATTCCAAAACTGTGTTTCTGTGGCGTTAATGCGAACGGGGGAAAGGTGCTCGTTGACGACACAGATATGGAAGTGGATTCAGGAAAAGGGGTGACAGCTGAAAAGCAGCAGGTGAAATTACCCCCTCACCAGCAAATCTGTGCAGCCTCGCGAAACACGGATCACGGCTTCACAAATTACAGATCTTTCATTCATTCAGAGCAAGAAGGGGAAGCTTGGAGTTTAGTCGCGACAATGTCTTTTTCCTGAAGGTTTGATCAAACGGACGCTGGATCAAACTGGTTTTTGTTTGGTCTTTTTTTTTAATCCACTACTTTGGCCTGATTTTCTGTTGGCAAACATTAAATCACCATAATCTTCTGAGTGAAATACAGAAAATGATGGGCGGCGTTGTGTAAGGAATTACTCTAACTGTAATATGTTTCACAAAGTGATGTTCCTCTTTTTTTTCAGTACATTATTTGTTGCCTTATTTACAGTATTTGACCTCACAGAGCCTCATCTGCTGCTCAAACAGGCAATATAAATAAGAGTTGAACATTTTATTTTGTTCATGAAAAAGCTGTATGTTACTATTAAACTCCTTATAGATTGCTTAAAGGTTTAGTCAAATGGATACGTAGTTCTGATCCGTTGAATTTAAGGTCTGTGCAAATATTGTGAACAGTAAATTTCCTCCCTGTTGTAGGTAGCTTTTTAAATGACCTGAGTTTAGAAGAAGGGATTTATTCTGATGAGATGACAGCTAGTCCAAATGGGGTCAGAACTAAGTGGAGTGATGCTGCCTTAAAACAGCTTCATTCCTAAAAATGTTGTCATGATTTTTACATTTCTGTCAGTTTTGCGTTTTGTTGTTATGTAAACAAAGTTTTATGATTATTTGCAAGTGCTAATACTAGCATCAGCTAGCTTTAGCTATTCTGGTGGAACCTGGGACACTTCAAGCAGAAACATAATAAAAATCCTGCCAGGATAATTGTATAAAATTAATTTTACTCCAGTGTAAAGGAGTATAAAATCGTATAAATGAACTGCAGTTAGCTCATTGATATGATCAAATTTCAAACTATTTTTTTTTTTTTACTTTAATAACTCAAAACCATATGTACGTATATAACAAATAAAACATATTTTATAACTAGGGCTGCACAATATAATAAAAATGTGAGCACATCAGTGAGCAATATCTGTATCACAAAGGACAGCTTTGACTGTATTAAATCATATATAATTATATTTCAGTTACCGTAAATTTATTTTCTGCTGCTGATATATTTGGTCAGTCAATTCTTACTAGCCTTGATGCCCACATTTGATTTAGTTCATAGTGACAATGTGAGGACCAAAAGGAAAAATGTGGCTTTATCATATTTGATATCATAATATCAAACTATACTTTTGCACATCACACATTTTTCTAATATTATTCAGCCCTGTTTATAACCTCCCCACAAAATATCTGAATTATTCTTTTGAAATATAGCAAGTCGTATTTATTCAAGTATAATACGATCTCAAGTACAATACAATCATCATTTTTGAGCCTAAAAAGCATTAAAAATCTAATTATCAATAACCTGTGTATAATACTACCCCCCTATTTTATGGATGATTTTTAGGGTTAAATTTCTAGTATTATGAATAAATACAGTAATTTCTTTGTTCACACATAAGTAAATAAGTGAACATTTCAGAGTATGTATGAAGGAATATATTTCATGTAAACAACTAAAGCAAAGACTGGAAGCTGAAACACTAATGTTCGTGTAACGGCACCGAGAGACGCCTCAGTTTTGTGAGGAGCGCCACTCTTGGGAAGAGAAGCAGATTTGTTAGGTTGAGAACAGTCGTTATGTCCTCACACTGTCTTCAGAGATTGAGAAAGATAGAGCTTCGGGGTCATTTGATTTCTTGCTATATTGATGCATAAGATACAGTGTAATTACTGCTGCACATTACTCATACATGAAAAATGCTAAATAAAATCTGCGTTGTAAAATAAAAGACTTGGAAAACACAAATTTTGAAGCAGTGCTGCAACCATGAGTGCTTAATGTTCTTTCCTGTAATAATTAAACTTGTCACTGAGGAAATTATTGTTCTATGGGATTAATTAAAGTGTAAAATCTGTTGGTCAGGGGTCTGTAAATGTGGCTCTGGAGCTACATGTAGCTCTTCAGACTCTTATGGCTTCTTCTGTGTTGACAAAAAACATTATGAACCTAAGTTGTTTATTTTTAAGCTTTAAATTTACAACGGCAAACGATCTGCAATACAGTGTGTGCATGAACTGTCTTTAGATGAATGACACTAATATTACAGACAGGTTAGGCTGCCAGTGTGAACTCAGTTTTTAACAACAAAAAAAAAACATAGTTTGGAAACAAAAATGAAGTACATACATCAAGTCCCAAGCATATTTTGTAACTCCATACAAAGATTATTTAGTAGGAAAGTCAATTAAAATGACTCTTTAAAACATAAAGGTCAGGGAGCCTGGCTGTTGGGATCAGAAAACTGTATTAGCTCAGGTTAATTTGGGCCAAAGAGGAGCTTAAATTAAGCTGAAATACCAGAGACATTAAAGCACAAGATGTGTTTTTCCCCATTAATAATGTATCATTTTAAGAAAAACTTCCAAAAAACTTTAAATGGCCAAAAAGCAAAATAAAAAGTGAAGGTAGAGTCGAGCTAACCCTAACTAAAGCATTCTTTAGCAGATCTTTCTGAACTGAATTGTTGGGATGACCACAAATCCAAGTAACCTTCCAAATTTTCTGCCGTTTCCTGAGTTCTACCTGTGTTTCGGTGATCAATAAGATCAGGGATCTCTTTGCGTTCATCCAGTGATCCCACAGCTTGCCTGTTGCAAGCAAAAACCTCAAAGAAGATCAAGTAATTACCAAATCCTCTTCCTCATTTGACTTTAATCATATTGAGTAGTTGCAGGCTCTTATCCAAACCCTGATTTACAGTAAGGGAAAGAAATACTCCTCTTTGAACAACACTTTAGAGGTATGTGTTGCAGATTCAGCAGAAGGTAATGATGAAAAGATCAACAAACATGGCAGCTACTGAAAGTTATTTTGTATTGTTACATTTTCCTAAATATTAAATCCTGACTTATAGGAGTAATAGAAGTTTTACTTACTATAAAGTATAAAAAAGGAACTTTGTTGTCTTATAAGATTTCAGCAGACAGCTTTGTATTGTCATTTAGAGCAGACCTTGTGCAAGATGTGTAATTTTATGGAACACTGAGGCAAAAACCCGGCAGGACAAAGAGGAAAGAGACTGTGAAGGAGATTTGTTGTGGTGATTTTCCACATTAAAGACAGGAGAGCCAGGGCAGGGCCATTAGAGCAATCCTCCCAGCCTCTCAGTCTGACGGCTCTCACTGAGCCAGAAAGAACACAGAGAGCGGCGGCGAGGCGGCGTGTCAGGTAGATGCTCAACCTGAGCCTCCCATCCCGGGTGTCACATGTTCATGTCACAACTCCTTCCAACAGTGTCACCGTACAGCCGCCTCCTTCAGACACATTTACTACACACTCCTTTTAATTCAGCTTTTGTTGGCCAGATGTCAATAAATATTAAAGAATGACTCAGAAATATGGACAAAGAAAACAAATATTTTCTCAGTGGCACAAAATATAACCAAAAGTTGTTGTCAGGTCCCCTTCAAGATGATCTCCAGACATCATTTTAAATAGGGATGTCCCGATCCGATCCTCAGTATCGGTATCGGGGGCCGATACGGCCATTTTTTAAAAATCGGGTAGTATCGGATTTAATCATGGTATCGGGCCGATCCAGTTTTCAGCATCATCATGCCTTAAAACTGCTGTTAAGAAGTCAAGAAACACACAAGTATTCAACCATGTCCACAGTGTGGGAACACTTTTCAATGGAAAACAATGATGCTGAAACTGCATCTTGCAAAATCTGCAAACTGGATGTTTCTCGTGGTGGGAACAGCAGGGCTCGCTTTAATACTACCAACCTTGTCACAAGAAATAAAGGTATCGGATCGGTATCGGAAAGCCTAATCATTAAAAAGATCAGATTGTATCGGGAGCCAAAAAATCTGGATCGGGACATTTTAAATGCAAATAACTTGTTAATGAAACATTGTCACCAGCATTATTGCCAAAAATAAATGAAAAAAAATGTTATCGTGGTTGTTAGATTTGCTTATATTGTCATTATGCCCATGTTTAATAGCTATTAAACATGACGTTTAATAACTATCCTCTAACATCAAACAAAGAAGTAGCTTTTGTCCAAATGCCATTTATGTGCCTCAGTAGAGTTTTACAAACTTCCAGAACCACAAAGTCTTCTGGCAACTCTTTTGGTGGCTCAATGCCTCCGAGACATTTTTATCATTGAAGTCTGTAAGAAACAGACACTGTAGCTGGAGGCAAAAAGTTCAGTGTTCATATCATGCAAAAAGACATCCTATTACAGTCAAACACTACTTAACCTTCACACTCAGTATGGTGCCAACAGATCTACATTATAACCCTACTATTGTAAATAGATCATTAAATCCTTTAAATTTATAAAAAAAAAGGATTTATTAGAAATATTCCGACCTGTGCCGTCTGTTTTAATGTCTTTACAACATGTCCCGCTCTGCTGGATGAGTGCACACAGTGAAAACTTTAACACCAACTGAGCGTTAACAGAGATGATCACCTTCAACAGTGAAGTGATGTGGGAGAGAAAATGAAAGAAGCAGACCAGAGAGGAAGTGATTTGCGATAGAAGGTTGGAGTGTTGATGAGAGCAACGTGCGAATAATGGAAACACCGACCCGCGGTCGGCGTTGGAGCTATCTGAATGTGTAAAATCCTGCATTTGCACCCCTGATGTTGCCTTTATTTAATGCACATTGAAGACAGGGATACAATGTGGCTGCAGCAGCTCGGTGGTCAGTGCTGCACGATTTGAATCCTGAAGCTACAAGTTCAACCTCATGTTGCATCCGGTGTGAAACAGTTGCCAAATCTTTCATGTGAAATTTGCTTGCTGTGGTAACCTCTGAGGAAGGAAATAGTCAAAAGAACAAAGAAAATCATTCACGAAGCTCCTAATTGACTGTTTTTTTTGGATTTGAGAATATCTGTGTACAAGTTATTTGAGTAATCTTTATTTGCTGACTAAATAATCATTTCATTCATCTTTTAATTAGCTGCCTAATCACTTATTATTTAGCTCCCCAGCTTCTTTGTGCACAACGAGATGTCTTCATATAGCTTTTCTGTGTGTATCCTCGGATTTACAGGTACATTTGATCAATTTGACTAATTTAGTAATTGATTCAGCTTTCCTTTCTTCTTTCTCCTTTCCTCACGTTATCCAGTCTGATAAAGAAGACCACATTTCTTGCCCTGAATTTGAAAAATGGATCAATTTCTTGTCGCAGAATGGCACAGGACTAAAGATGAAGAGCTGTTCTGCTGAAAATATATACTCAGTGCTCGAAATGAGCCACTAGCTGAGCCCTGCAGTGAGAGCTTTAGTATTTTCACTCTTCATTGTCGCACCAGTTGCAGCTCTGATCTCAGGTGTTTGACTTGGACTCGTGTTCAGATTTTTCATTCTGTTCAATATAGAAAAATATATATATTTTAAAGTTTGTTTCATTTCATAAGGCACTGAGACAGAACTCACAAATGTTTTGAGTCTTTTGACGAGCGCTGATTGAGGTTTCGAAACCTGAAGTGACGCCCACGGATAAAAAAGGTCAGATGGGTTGAAGAGGAGCAAAATGGATGAGGAAGTTTCTACCATTTTTTTTCTGCTGGTCGTTTTACGGGCGCTGCGAGCTCAATGAGAAGTAGACCAGACATGTTTTGAGCTGTAAAGAGGACACAAAGGAAATATTGAGAATGCAGTTTCCCTGAGATACGTTGAACTGTAGCTTATACGAGTGTCAGACTGCATGGGCAGACAGAAAACTGCAGACAGCTGTAAAAGTCAAGGGGGGAGGAATTGCAGTGCTTGTTGAAAATAAATGGCATGGTCCGGGATGTGTAATAATCCTGAATGCTACTGAGGAGCATCTATGCACCCCAGATATTAAGCTCTTAGTTGGTAGTTTCAGTCTATTTTGCCCACCAGGATGTATAATCTGCTCAGACAACACCATCATCTCTGAAGACTTGTTTTGCTGCAATATCATTTCCTTCGAGTGAGGGCTGTTCGATTCAGACATTACTTTATCCTCCCTGTAAAAATGATTTTATTTAATTGTCGTTAAATAAAATAAATTCTTCATTATGCAGTTATTTGCATAGACATAAATCATATAACACTCGTGCGCGCACCAACGCCATACTGTGTCGAGCTGAGCCGTCCTAAAATGGAGGCAAGGAGACAGATGAAAAACAAAAACTGACAACCCTAATAAAGAAACCGGCTGCTGAGGCAGCAGTAACAATAACACACTATGGCCGTAGGATTCGACAATGTGAAGGAGAGAGCAGCGTGTGTGTAAATACTGGAGAAAGTGATTCTTGAGAGAGAGCAGCTGGGCTGATGATCAGACGCAGAGCAGATGTGAGTGAAGGACTGTAAAACAGGACGGGGTGAGAGAAACAAAGGCAGTAGATCCAAGCAGCTGAACTGAAAACAAGTTAGACGCACGGCAATGCCCACATAAATCAAACAGCAGAGAGTGGTTACAAAATGAAACACAATAAATTTAAATTGGAAAGCACAAAAGCCCAGACAAACTGGATCCTCTCAAGATGTGTTGGAATTTAAAGATCAGTTTGTTGGCCATTGTCAATGTAAAAGTAATACATGTTAATGCTTTTCTTTGTTTCTAACTATTCTTTCCATAAGTTGCAGCAATAAGCAACAATATTTTGGTAGAAAATTCCTGTTTTCTATTGTTTTGTTTTTTTAACCTAATTTACATGTATTGTTTTTGTTATCTTGTATCAAATTTTAGAGACTAGAGTTGTTTTGGAATCCACTTTAGTGTTGGTCCAGATCAAACTGCTTGTCATTCTGGTCAAAACTGAACTCTCTCCAAACTCAGGGCATTCAAAGCACTATCTGAAACAGGTAAGAATGTTTATTTTTCATCACCTTCCACTTCAAAAGGTCTAGAATATTCCTACAAAGTTGTTTTTTATGTGTTTGACAAGTGTCACTGCTGACACATGGAGATTATTTGTTTGCATATGATGCAAGGCAAACGGCTGATTTTATAGTTTGGGACCAAATTTATGCAAACACAGTTGTAGATGTTATTCCCACATTTCCATGGACTTTGTGGCATTTTATTGGGTGCACAGTAAGTGAATGAGCACAGCGAGGAAGCGGCTGAGCTGCGTGTCTTCTGGCAGTGAGTTGGTGGTGTGATAATGGATGACTGTTATAAGACGAGGCTTTGCTTGATGTGAACACAGTGTTCTCCTGGATATAACAGCAGTGCCACAGTGACAAGTATGACAATAGTGTGAAGACTGGTTCCAAAGAGCCAAAGCTCCTCGTTTTCTGCATGTTTGCAGTGCATCAAGCTCCGTACAGCATATACTGTACACCTGACTGTGTACTAACCCAGTGGAGAGATGTTTGCCTCTCCTGTTTGTGTTTAAAACAAGAGTCTGGATGAGTACAAAAGCCGGTGCATCTGTATTTGTATAAGGTAGTTTCATGATCACAGTCACCACACAGTGTTGGGTTTGTTTGTTTGTTTGTGTGTTTGTTCGGCGAGTTCTGGCTGCCGGCAAATTTTGTGCAGCTGTCATGCAGGACCTGTTCTTTTTCTAGCTATTTACTCAATTGTGGACCTCTGGTACCATCTGCAACACAAATAAAATGCTCTTTGTCTGGTGAGCAGATCTAATGACACCATGTTTGCTGAACACCAGCAGATGCAAACAGACTCACACACAATAAAGACTTTTGGCTCATATAACACATTTTATATTGACTTTTACGTAACACAAATTTATTGTCTATTATTATTAAATTCATATTACATCAATGGACATTATACTTTTTTGTAAAGCTCTTTTTTTAATTTGTACTCTGACATAATATCTTTTTAATAATTCAAATACAACTCTGTTTACCAATTCCCTCTGTCCATTTATTTCACAGTTGTTTCCTTTTGGAAAACAGCCTAATTTAACTTAGCCTTTCAGCGTTATATAATTCTAGAAAAAAGCTCAAGTGAGTCAGCACGGCAGACTTTACTGCACTGACATGCAGTTGCTTCACTGTACGCTGCATTCAATTAACTAATGGCTCAGTTTGTCACAACACTACAAGGAGGGATGAAAAGGGGTCCTCATAAGTTGACCACATGTTGATTCAAAACATAAAATAAGATGCAAAACAATGAGGACCTTTGTAATTTATGTATAATAAACAGAAACTATGTGTTTCTGTATTGCACATCAAATGTATTAATGAGTGAAAAAAAAATAAAGAAAAAGTTTAAGCATCTCTTTAAGCTAATATTGGTTGTAGATAAATGTGAATAAATGAAAACTTCAGCATGTTTTCCTATTGTTTCTTCATTTAATTCTTTATTTACCTACAATATTTATTTTAACATAACTTAGTTTGTACTTGTATTTTAAAACAATTTTTGTTTACTCTTTATATTTGTAGCTTAAAGGAGTGTATTATGCACAATCAACTTATCTGAGCTTTTCATGTTATGATGTCATTTGCTCATCAAAACATACCCAGAGTGTTGCTTTGACTCTTTCATGCCTTGAAAACCTTGAATCTTGTGGAGCTAACTAAATGCTTGCTGGTACAAAGCTCCGCCTATTTACACAAAGCTCCTCCTTGGAGCTCAATCTGCAGCCAAGCTATGGCCCCATAGAGCAGCCCTCCCCCCACGCTTTGTAGTGACAATGTTCTGAAGTGGGAGTGTCTGAAATGGTAGGTTATACACAGAGGCTAATTTCAAGGCGGTTAGATTTTTAAAAATTTAAAATTAAACTATCTGCGTAGGAAATACATAATACTTCCCTTTAAAGAGTGAATTGCACCCTTTTCCTGTGGCCCTATATTTTGCACATTAACATAAAGGCTTCGGGATGTCCCAGTAGTCTTTTTTTAATATAAAGTAATGGCGCTTTTTGGTTGTCGTGGAATATTTATTTAACAAAGACAGAAATACGTGGTCCAGAGATGAAGATACTTTGTGGGATGATCAGCTGAGTTTTATTGCAGCAACAGGAACACAGAACAACATGGAGGA
>JAUBOC010000138.1:11570602-11585967 GCA_032275365.1 Anablepsoides cearensis | reverse complement strand
ACAAGATCAAAAAGACTTTTTGGCTGGATATAAGATTTTAAAACTTGGTTAGAAAGACAGTTTTTGCAGTGCATGTTGGGAATCAAACACAAGAAAAAAAGTCAGAATAGCACAACAACAACACAGAACTATAAAGAACTCATCTGCTCAAGCCAGAAATTGTATTTTAGCTCTGGCAATCGAGACATTTTGTATAAAGTTGAATTAGGGTTGATAAATACTGTATGTTTTCATCTGCCAGTACATTACCAAATATATGAATATGCTTATTTTTTATGTCAGTAGGATGTGAGAAGTGACAAAAGGTCAGTAACCATGTTTGCATGGACATGATTAATAGGAATAAATGGCCAATTAGAATAAATGCTCAAAACAGAATGTTTAGGTCTGATTCAGCTGGATCTGAATATATTTGTAATTTGAATGAGAGTGGAGGTTAAATGCTGATTGATAATCAGAATGGTGTGCATGTAAACATTTAATCTGATCACGTTATACTGGTTGTGGAAAACTGACCTGACTGCACATGTGTGACCTTTGTCAACCGGACATATTTCCGCCTGGCTAGCTGCTAATATGTGGGAGAAGCAAAGCTGGTCAGTTAGCAATACAACATTTCTGTTAGAAATTTCAAAATTGTTCAAAACTATTGAACATCTTGTTGGTTGGAAGTATTTAGTTTAGCGTTTGTTTATATTCATCATGACGGAACTTCTGGCTTTCTAAGGAAACTTTACAACTGTGCATGTCATTACTTCTCTAAATAAATACTTGTTGCATGGACACACTCATCATGATCAGATTCATTAATTTTGCACACAAATAAACGATACCATTGGATTTGCACATTAAACATAGTGATCTGAAGTTTGACCCTAAGCACATCAGACATGTCTCGGTTAAAAGCAGACATCTGTTCATTGTGAACGTCTAGGTTTGGATAGCTACAAAACTTAAACCCAGATTTTATGAACCATATATAGTTTTTGGACATTCTTTTAACTCCAAAAGCTGCACGATTTGCACTAGGTGACTGAAACTTTTCTGAAACTTAATAAAAATAACATCATTTTTATTCCAGTCGTCGTTTCATTATCACATCTAGTGTCAGTCTCGCATGTTCAGCTAGACTGAGGTTTAGTAACTGTGAAGGTTATGACATCTGTTTCAAATGATTTAATCTCATTTGATTATTTAGCTTTTTTTTGGGCCTTGGAATATTTAGTATTGATTGAAAAAAGGCCATCTCTCAAAACAATTGAAATGATTTGTAAAGACACTTAATTTCCAAACAATGTCAACCTCACAGCATATCACAGCCATCACTTTTATTACCAGGGTCAAGGTTTCAGATTTTCTTCCTTCAATTTATTATCTCATTTATAGGGTGTGCTTTATGAAAACCAGCACATCATAATTCCCACTGTGTTTCAGGTCATGTAAAAAAAAAGAAAAGCATGGATTTCACAATATAAGAAGAAACTAAGTTTTATCTTTTAATGTGAACTCAGACCTCACTGCTGTGTGAAACGGTTTGCGTCACTTTAGGTGCAACGGTGCTGCAGATTTGTCTTAATCAGGCCACAGACCTCATGGAGTATGAGCTGTTGACTGGTGAGTCACGGCTTCAAATCTGACAAGAATGAGATGTTTTGACTGTGTGAAAAAAAAAAACTGAACAAATGTAAAGCATATATAACCAGCAGGACAGAGACACCGGATATCCTCATGTCAGCTAATAGAAAACTCACTATTGTTGATATAAAAGAACTACAAATGTTTCTGATTTTCATCATAAGGGAGAACATTTGAAACGTTTATCAATTTTTTAAGCAATCCTGATTACTTTCTGCGTCATCAAACTGTTTTTTACGCCTCATTTGAGTCAAAGCTTTTTTTTAAACTTGTCACTGACATTAGCTTTATTTTTTTTTAGTGCCGTCTCAGCTTGGTCGTTTTAGAGAACAGAATCTGTGATTTCTGATTGAAAATCAGCATGAAAAGGACAAATTCACAACACTTGACACTTCCCAAAAATAAAAATCTCCATTGGTGATATAGCCACAGGCTTTCTGGGAGCCAATGAGGAAATCTCTTTTGAATTTCAGTCTATGATTGTGTGCCACACCATGCTGCTGTGATTGCAGTTAGTCAGAAGAAACTGGAGCTCTGATTAGCCTTTTTATTCCTTGGTCTACTATTTTTCAGACTCACTGATCTGCATGAGCACCCTCTGGACTGTACATCACATTTACTTGTAATTCCACATACTTTTAGTGCTAAGTCACCTTTTAGATTTATGCTATTATTTGCATGTTTCAACTTAGTCAAAAGAACTTAATAAAAAAATATAAAAATCATGTAGATATTTTTTTTTCTCTTTTCAAATAGCAATTGATGCAAACACTGAATAACATCATTAGTAATAGAAGCTAAATTCATTAATTAAAGTTAAATGTTGCAGTGATTCTATACACAGTGTCTGGTTTGATGTTGCATTGATTCATTCTAAAAATAAGTGGTGGTCTGAAATGAAATGTTCTTGGAAAACCTGTAATTATCCTATTAGGTGCCTTTTGCTCTGCAGCCATTGTTAGTTCTCTACAAGATGCTGAAATGAAAGCAGTAAAAAAAATTTAGGGATTCCTCTTATACAGGAACAGCTTTAGATATTTTACTGTTTTATTTTAACTGTGTCTTGTGGAAAATGATTCATGTAGCACAAACTAGCCTAATTAAATCGTTTTCCTAAGGGGTCGGTTTTTCACTGAGAAAACAAAAAAAAGTGAAATAAATAGCACACTTTGACAACTTTGTTTTAAATGAACACAAGTCCTATCAAACAAAAAGCACAGGCTTGTATCAAGATGGATTAAAAAAGTTGAAACCATGACAGGCAATTATAATCAGATTAATCCACACTCACACAGTGTTGTGTTCAAATTAGCCACTAAGGCTTCGTTCATGTCCGTCTGGTGTTTACCACAAACAAAAACAGATTTTTTTGGTACGTAAAAGTGTTTGTCTTTGGGTTTTGTTATCTTCATCAATAAATTCCCCGGTTTTAACAAAAAAAAGTATCTGTTCCAATAAATAAAGAAGATAATATCAGAGAAGAAACTACTTTAAATACTTAACCAGCATATAAATAAGTTTTTATGATTCAGAATCATTTCCATGACTTCTGGGAGACAAACAGGCGATACACTGAATATAAAGAAAAGGAACTATTGAATTACTCATGTATGAACTTATTCCTTTTTTTTCTCTCCTTTTACTGAAATGCTTATTTCTCTGGTGCGAGTTCAGTGGTTTCTTTATTTTATTTATTTTCGGTGCCGACGGCTGCAGCTGAAAACATGGCGTGAGGTTACAGAGACTTTGCCCACATCAAGGTTAAAGCATTAAAAATTCATACCAGTTGGACAGAGCTCGCATCAACAAAACTACTGTACATCCACCGGGGCTTTTTCAAGATTTGCTGTTCTCCTCGGGCATTTGCCTCCGAGTTCCAAAAGTTTTTTAAGTTGCAACTCCTGATTTCTGTATATCTGCTCTAATGTCCAGCTCAAGTTTTGCCCTGTAGGGTTAAAAAGAACATCCAGTGATTTTACACATCAGAGTCTCTCTGCAGTTTTGAAGTCAAAATAAATTTATGACGTAATCAAAATGAGTAACCTTAATACCTTTTATCCACAAATGTATTTTATTTTACTTTTTTGCAGTTTGTCATAACATAATTTTCATCTCTTCTGATCATACATGATGACAAACAGGCAGATTAAACACAGACTTACATGCTAAGTTGCATCAAAGAAATAAAGGGTAGTAAACTCCATTAGGGAACATTTGTACACCGAGTATATTGAAAATGTACCAAGTATACCCTAATGAAATGGCAAGGCAGCTATTTTGGGGAGTCAGGAGTCTGAGTGTGTGACAAAGAAACAAATGAGGAAACATTAGGCTAAAGGGAGATATAATAAATCTATTTACATCAAGATGACGTCTTCAGAGTTATCACTGTCAGAGTAATAACAGGGAGGAAGAAGAAGCCAGGGTCAGAGAAAGGAAGAAGCTCATATTGGAGAAGTGTGATGGTTATCATGAAATAACACACCTTTTGATGACTTGAATGATAGCAGGTGCAGGAAGAAGGATAACAAGAAAAACAGAGGTGGGTGTTATTAATCTTTAAAGTCAAACATGCCAGCTTCCAAAGGTGAGCCAGGACTACCGGCCACCAGGAGCGTCCTGAGCCCTGAGGTCAGCTAGCAGAGGGTTCAAGCGGTGGGTGACAGAGGTCATGTTTTCCTGTTCTGTGAGGAGTGGAGGTGCATCACTAAACCCTGTGACAAATGCCTCCTTGTGAAGCCAAAAGTAAGTCTAGGGCCATCTGGTGCTGTAACAGCATATTGCAGGCCTTCTCCATATGTAAGGTTTGAAATCCTTCAACAATTGGAGCAGTTGGGTTTTTAAGAGTCTCATGAAGACTTAATTTTATGATTATTTTTAACAGTTTGTCACTATAGCAAAACAGCAGACACCAATGTTGCTCCTTCAGGCATAAAGATCTTTCTTGTTTCTCGTTTTGTAATGAGATGTGGGGGGGGGGGGAGCTGGAAGTGGGAATGATGGTTAGGAGGGTGGAAGAGTTTGTTCAGGTTCTTACAGGAGGGGTTAACCCTTCAAAAGTGTATGTTTCTGACCAAGCAGGTGTGAGTATCTAGTATAGATTATTTCTTTTTTGTAACAATGCTTCTTGGCAATTATAGCGGGCACCTGGTTGTCATCTCCTGGGGGGACTAGAGGCTCAAATGTCAACAGCAAAAAAAGCTGTTTGGCAATTTTTTCATGCGTACATCCCACATACTCAGCTCTACTGCACATCCCATAAATGCATGTTCCTTACAAATGTGACACCATTGAAAAGGGGAATTAACAGGCTTTCCAACGATACAACATTAACCACCAAGAAGCATTGCTACAACAAAGAAATAATCTAACAAACACAAATTTCCTTATTTTTTATGCTAGGTTTTGTTAGTTCCACATTGCTACACAGAGTTCTGGTGAGTTTTAAAGCTCAGATCAAGAGGCCAATAAATATTTCTAGTAAAATTTGGAAAAGAGAAGATTTGAAGAAATGGGGGAAAAGATGGGAATGTTCTTTCTCAAAAGCAAAAGAGAGCCAGGTGTGAATATGAAAAGGAGGTTCAGCACATAGGGTGGCTGATGATTCTGTGTGATCAGCAGGAAACAGAGAGCAGACATAGCAAGAGAAATGTTAGTCAGTATTCCTTACAAAACAATGCAGAGGTTCGTATCAAAAGTTAGAAGATCCAGAGACATCAAGAAGGGGAGTAGAGAAGATGTGAACATTAGTGTGTTGAGGGAGGGGTGGGGGGGAGTAGGAGGTGAAAGGGGGCACAAATACAACAGTACTGTAATGAAAATATTTATCAAAAACTGCTTCCTAACAGCAAATTACTATATTCGATTTTTGTGGGTCATTACCAGTTTTATTTCTTATCGGATCAGCTGGAGGTCTGCGATCTGTTGTTGATCTCTCGGGGGGCTGAGCTTGGCTGTCCTGGGATGAACTGTTGGAAGTGGAGGTGTGTGAGAGGCAGACAGCTGGTTTTTCAGGACGGGATTGTCCATCTTCAGTCTCAGTCTCAGACTGCTCGCCTGAGTTCAGCAGAAGTTCATACAGCCAGAGTCTTTGTCTTGTGTCTTCTTGTTCAGACTCTTCAGCAGGTTGGACCTCTCTGCAGTGGCTAGCATTGTTCCAAGCTGCTCTTTCAGCCTTTTTTTCCACTGCAGTATATAAAAATGAAAAAGAACCAACACTTTGTGGGACTATTCACTCATTCATCCACTCTACCTGCAGTGTACTGGTCGGATCGCAGGGAAATAATGCCTAACTCCAGAAGAACAATGGAAAAAATAAAATGGAATTAGAGGGTGTGGATAATTTTTTATCCATCCATCCATCCATCCATCCATCCATCCATCCATCCATCCATCCATCCATCCATCCATCCATCCATCCATCCATTTGATCTGGCAACCTTCTTGCTGAGAGGCATCACCAACTGAGCCACCATGTTTTTTATCAATACATTAAAAACATTATTTTAAATATTTTGAATAAAAAGATTCTGGGTAAAACTAAGAATTTCCCCCTTTCTTTTGTTTACATTTCATAGTGAGAATGAAGTTGTGGAAGACGACCTTCAATGCTGACCTCAGTATACGTTGAGTGTTTCATGTCTGTTAAACGATCTAACTGACCTTCTTCTGTCTGTTTATCATTAGCTGGACAATCTGGACGAGCAGGCTGCTCAGATCAGAAGAGAACTAGATGGTCGTCTTCAGATGGCGGACCAGATTGCCAGGGTGAGTCAGCCTCTGCAGGGGTCGAGCCTCAGATTGTTCTATTAAGCTTTGTTAATATGTTACTAATATGCTGTAACTTGAATAAACATCAAAGTGAGAGCTTCCATTCTGCTGCCATATTTAATATAAATGTGTTTTCAAGTTTATACCAAAAATTAAAAGTAAACTAAAAAGTAGTTGACTAAAAGTAGTCAACAGGAAGTAACACTTAACCATTGTTTTGTTCGTTTAATATAATAAGCTCTTCGCCCCTCTACAATATTTCTTTATATTTTGTCAGCTTCAGTCTTCCAAGAGTATTGACTGTCTTTTTTTCCCCCAGGGTGGGAAGTTTCCCAAATTTGTGTCTAAAGAGATGGAAGCCATGTACATCGAGGAGCTTAAGTCCTCCGTCAATCAGCTGATGGCCAATCTAGAAAGCATGCCCGTGTCCAAAGGTGGGGAGTTTAAACTGCAGAAACTGAAGCGAGGGCACAACACCTCCATCATCGACATGGGCCAGGAGGACGAGAACACGCTGTCCAAATCTGATGTGGTCCTCTCCTTCAATCTGGAGGTACAGTACGGCTCCAGTAATGGGACTAATGTGAATTAATGCGGAAATCAGCCAAACCAATTGTGCAAAACTACATCTGGCAGAACGAGAGCTCGCGAATCCAAACTGTTGTCAAATACTTCCCCGCTCCAGACTAAGAATAGAAACAGACAAGCGCACCTGTTCAGGGGGCTGAACAGACGCTGCGCGAGGAACACGCTGACACATACACATGTACGCATAAAAGCCTTTTTACCTGCTCCTTAACGGGAAATGTGACTCATCTTGTTATCAGCTTGTCTGAGATGAGCTATCACCGCAGAACAGAGAGCAATCACACCTCTCCCCATATGATGCGGTGCTATTTTAGAATCAGCCAATGCTGGATGTGCAAACAATGTGACCTATCCTTTTGGTTCGTTCGCACAATGATGGTGGAAACCACATTTTAGACAGTAAGTGCTGAAATTATTTGCACAACAGTGCTAATTTGATATTGTTGTGAGGTGGCACTCTTTATAAAAGCTTTTCTTTTTTCTTTTTTTTTTTGTTCTTTCCAAGTGGTTTCTCACTAAAAGTGTCAGAATTTCCTTCTGCAACTGTTTGGTAAAAATAGAAAGACGTTGCTGGTAAAATCTACTTTTCTAACAGTTTAAGTGTATGCACAAGATTTTAATAAATGAATTTTGGCTTACAGAAGGTTTTATTAAAACAGACACACAAACACAATTTGCACGATATTCAGATTTTCCTGTTTGTCGGTTATTTACTCTCACCAAACCCCAAATGCATCTTTAAAACGGATGCATTGATAAAGATAATAAAAAGTGTAGCAGGTAATAAAATAAAGCGGTGCCATGAGGACGGCGGATTGACTGGAAGGTTTTATTAAACGTGAACTCTTATCCAGCCGACACATATTTCTGCTTCAGGCCGTCTCATTGAAATTCACAGTCACAGTTTAACTGGTGCTCGTAGCAGGGCTGCGTTGTAATCCCTGGGCTTTTAAAGAGAAGGTGTAAGGAGTGTATGTGGCAGATTATGTCTGCAAGCAAGCTCCAGGTTTGGGAGACGCAGTGTCGGCCGAGGATAGTTGCACTTTTCACCGACTCTTTAAGCTGAAAATCAGCCAGAATCAATGGCAGAGCGAAGACAGTAGCTGTGAAGGTAACTAGTGGTTGTATTTCTGCTACTCGTCTGCTGTTGACCCCTGTTTTCCTCGAACCTCCCCGAGGAGATGAATCACCTCTCCTCTGCAACATCCTGTAAGGTTCCTGTGCTCACCAGGTGGTGATCATGGAAGTGCAGGGGCTGAAGTCTCTGGCTCCGAACAGGATTGTTTACTGCACCATGGAGGTGGAGGGAGGCCAGAAGCTCCAGACTGACCAGGCGGAGGCATCCAAGCCAACGTAAGTCTGCACAGATGCATGTTTGTTTTGCACATGCATGTATGTGAGTATAAACAATGATGGTTGTAAATTTTAGAGTCTAGCACTATTTTTTTTTTTTAACACAGCTTCCAAATGTTTCTCAGGAATGAAAACAAACTCCCATTTCACGGAAGATAAATCTTAATGAAATGTTTATTGTGGCTATTTGCCTGAGAAGAAAACAAAAAAAAAGCCATCAACAGTTTTGTGAATAAATTCATGAGAGGCAGAGCAACGATGGAGTCACAGAATCACTCAGAGGAATGGACTGAGAAGGTGCACTTGAATTTTTTTAGAGGAAACCATTGTTGCCAAACTCGCCCACATCTCAGTGGTTTCTTGGTTGCGGGGAGACATTTCCAGCTCTCCTGCGAGGCTTCTCAGATGCCTCATTTCCTCTCAAAGGCACTTTGTATGTAAATGGCTACATTTAAAGAAAATGGGACTGCGCAGCTGGGCAAAACTTTATTTTGGTTATTTTCTTGGGAAATATTTTGAGTATTTAGGTTCGGAGCAGAAGAATCTGGTTTTTAGTAACATGCATTCCTGCTAAAATAAAATAGACCCAATTAAAATGAAATTAAAAATATTTTGATTTTGATTTTTTTTAACCTTTAGAAGCAGAACCTTCTTGTTTTAAATTAAAATTGTGGTGGTTATGATGATCCCGGTGTCACAATTAGGGAAAATATGATTCTAAATATAGCTTGTTTGACTTTGTTCATGTAATAAGCCAGCACTGTGCAGCACAAGTTACAAAGGCAGAGTCCACAGAAGTTTTATGCAAATATGAGCTATTTTAAGGCCCACATTTCTTCCTCTGATCTCCCTAATTCAAGAGCCATTTTATGAAGAGGGAGATGGAGGGACGTGAATGAGGGAGGGGGGATTAGAGCAGAACAAGCCAAGGGTAATGTGCACGCATGTTTTGTGGAAACATAAATCTGTTCAGTGACAGTGTGTCAGTGTGAGTTAGAACTTTGTTAAAAAATGATGCAAATTTCGAGTTGGGAAAAATGGTTAATTCTAGGTCACGTTTCAACTTTAGTCTCCAGAAGGTGAATGTTAAAGGCTCCTGGTGATGGATGCGTGACGGCTGAATGCCTGTGCACTGAACTCGCATGTACACACGTCACATGCAATGTGTGTTAATCTGCAGACTGCTGCAGGTTATTCCCATACATTAATTAAATGTGTTCAGCAACCGTGTCCTCAGACGGACATTCAAATTACTTGTCGTGGATTTACATTTAGCTTTGATGCCTTGATGACAGGGCTGATGTCCCTTATTTTTGCCGCTTATTTATTTATTTATATGGCGAGCAGCTTCAGCATGCACGAGTTTCAGACGTTTTGCAGAAAGAGCTGCAGAAGTGCAGCGCTGTCATGTCCATTAATAGACCTTCCATTGAGCCACAATGTCACCTTCATGCCAGAACAATAGTTCCATGGGAAATCAACACAACTCAGCAATGACTGTTCACTGTCATCCAGCACTTTCTCTCCTCCGCCTCTATACACTGAAGCTACACTTTTGCTAATGTCAAGCATCAAAAATACAATCTGTGCTCTGTATATGTTCAAAAAAACCAGAGCTTAAATATTTAAAATATTCTTAAGGCTGCATATAACATCTTGGCAGCCCGAGCAAACAGAAAGCACATATATGTTACGATGGATAGTGTTATTGTTTTGTTGTTTAGTAATCACTTCCCAAAAAGTATGAGTCACTACCCGAAGTGAGTCATTCATAGTATGTGTGTTGCACTGGCTTTGTGCCCCCCCCTTCATCCCTGTTCTGTCTAAAGGTTATGTCAACACCGACATGTTGCATCGGAGTTGCTCCCAACTGAGTGGCAAAAATACCCATAACAAAAAACACAAACTGTTGGAAAGGCTTGAAAACACAGATAGCAGGACTAAAAAGGTCAAAAAGTACTTGTGAAATCACCTGTTCAAACTGATTATTGTAGATATTTGGGTCTTTGAAAATAGGCAAGGAAAACCAACAATTGCTGAGAAAAAAATAACAAGACATCTGGAATCAAAAGTTGAGTGTTTAGAAAATATGCTTTTATTGGTGTGCTACTTCTTAGAATTAAAATATCAAAATGTGTATGGAAACTATACAATATTGGCTGTTTGGTGATTTTCATCTATGATGCATGGAATAATTTTGCAAACCTTTCATGTGAGAAAATAATAATAAATATTTGTTACCATAAACTCTTAATGTTTCAATAGGTATTTATTGTTTTCTCTCATTTCTCTGAGGAGAACTACAGTTCAGGCTGAAATTCTGTTCCAGCAGCTTTAAGCAGGTCTGAGATGTTAATCTGATAAACCCACCTTCTATCCTCACATCCCAGATGTTAGCAGTTTTATTTTCCAAAAGCTTTATCCCCTACTTGATTCTTTTTAAGAAATATTGTTTTAGACTTTTATCAGGTTACATGCGTCTTTCCTCTTTCTGGGTCCAGAAAATCTTTGTTTATTCTCCTCAAACAAACTCTGATATGAGAAATCTGTAGAGATTCATTTTAAAACAAGTGGTTGGTGTATTCTAAATGTTTGATTTTTTTTAGATACAAAACCGATTGTTTCTAACATCTGTCTAAATGAAACAAAAAATAAACTTAATATCAGATTAAGTGCTCAATTTAAGGCTTCAGTTGTTGGTTTTAGACATCAATTCTCAGAACTTTTTAGTGCTGTGGTTCTATAAAATCAAAACACAATAACAAAAAGGTTTAATAAAAGCAAAAAGAAAATTCATTCTATGAAAGAACAATATTGATTCAAAAACAAAAAAAAATCTTGGTTTTGTATCATTTATGAAGCTCTGTTTTTTTCTGAATAAGAAATTGTGAATACTATATATATATATAATTAAAACTATATATAAAACTCTGTCAGTTTGTGTGACACCAGTACAGTTGACTGAATGTTGCAGATCTTTACAAGTGCATAATGAAATATTAATAATAAACAATATAAATGACTGCGGCTGTATTATTTCACCACACAGATTCACTGAGAGATGTTGACAGAAATATTCATGGATCTTTGTTTTGACAGCTTCGTACTCAGAGCAGTCTGCAATAATAGTCTTATATTGACATCAGTGTCATATCATTAAAAAAAGTTGTTAACATGAGCAGATGAATAGGAGGCACACTGTGAAGTACTGTAGAAAACAAAGTTAAAAGGTGCCATTTATTATTCACTTTTTACTGTTTAAACCATGGCACAGTGTCAGCAGAAGGGACAGAAAGATCACTTTTTTGTCAGTTCTTTGTACTTTTTAAATGGTGTGATTCTGTTGGAATGAAATGGAAACTCAGATTTAAATAAGTGGAGAAACAAAAGAATAGATAAGCTATTAAAGTATAGAGCACAGGGTGTTCAATCTAACTGATGTCACTAAATAATGCATTTGCTCTAGTGATATAAAACATAAAACAACATCTATTTTATATTTTAGTTCACTATTTTTATTTTTAAATGTGATCATTACAATTAAACATAATTATTTATACTATTTTCCTAAAAGCTTATATTGAGGTTCTGTAAATATATAGTTTATGTTTGTATGTTTAGGGCATCCAGCTTGATTTCTGACAAATGATTCATCTATCAAACAACATGCTGTTCATTGGTTTTCATCTCGGTTATGACTTGGCAGTTTTATTGTTTTCGAGCAAATGATGAAATCAAACTTGAGAGCAACACGCTGGATTTGACACTCCTTTCTTGTACTCTCACGAAAACACTTTTGCTCAACATGTTTGTTTTATTTTATACGGTGTATATAAAAAGCAGCTTTAAGATATCGGGTCTATCCAAACTAAATGTCAAACATAAACTGAAAGACAGAGGGTGCAAAAGCCCCCAAAATAGTTTTTATTTTCCATTTCAATTCTGAATTTACAACAATACAAAAATGTTCTAATTTCAGACAACTCCCTCATGCCTGCCATTATTACCTGATAAACAGATGAAGTCACAGTGTGACCAGTCTGTGCTGTCATGGAAGAGAAACCTCTGGAGCATGTTTTGTTTGTTTTTCAGCTGGGGAACCCAGGGAGACTTCACCAGCACACACCCTTTGCCGGCTGTCAAGGTGAAACTGTTTACAGAGAGTACAGGCGTGTTGGCGCTGGAAGACAAAGAACTGGGCAGGGTAAGAGCCGTATTTACACCTTCAGCAACACTCAGTCACTCTGATCTCAACACAACTATAAAGAGGACAGCAAACACATCAGGACACCTGGAAGGGATTCTAATGTATTCTTAAGAAGTTAAACATGAAAAAGAGTTGAAAAAAGCTCTAAACTTGTATTTGTAGAAAGACTTTTAAAAATCCTTCTTGAGTAATCATCAATAATTATTTTTTTACTCCCAACAGAGACACTATTAAAGTGGGGCCACGGGGAGCAATGACCCCTGTACATTAGTAAAAAACTAAAGTAGATCTACAGCATCAGTGTCAGATGTTGGTTTAAAATACTTCTACTTTGCCATATTTTTCAAAAAGCCTTTATATGACAACAGGAACGTCATAAAATCCTTTTCTGGCTTTAGGTTTTGATGCCCCCCTCTAGGTTATCGCTAACTCCCACCAAACATTGTTCATGTTTTTACTGTCACATCGTTCAGGGATGTTGACATATCAGCAGCAGCAGCTGCCATTTTCTTCCTAAACTGCTGGGACAGGCATGTTGCTACGCTTCACCAGGTGTTTGCTTGTTATTTGCTCCTGTTTCGGTATTTCTTTGACTTTGGTGAAACCGTGCTGACGTCAGGTAGTTAGCTGCAGAATCGAGTTTTTCCATTGACCCCTCAAATCGCTAAGTTTACGCAAAGAATTTTTTCTGCCTTTGTATCAAATTTCATTTGATTCTGAAACATCAAAGTATGTTTGCTTGTTTTTTTTTTCGCTAAGGAATAGCCCATGTTAGCAAAATGTGTTGATGCTCGTCTTCGTCACTTGACACATTACACACGCAGTCATTGGTTGAGGGGCTTTGTTTACAAAACAAATGTCCACATGATTTTTAAATGGTTTTCATTTTCTGGTTTTCCAAGATGCATCAATTTTACTTGATGTTGTAGTTTGGTGACACGAGCTTTTACACTCTTTCTGCTAATTTTACATTGGATTGAATATCGTTTTTCTTGTTTTTAGGATACAAGATGCTTCCTACAATAAATAGAAAACGAATCTTGTTCTAAAATTTCATGGAAATATCTTGAAAAATAAGGAAGTTGGGAAAGCAAAATGGTCACAAAGGCCCTATTGGTTCAGCAATGAAACTATGAGCTTGATTAGCCCTGAACAAACATCCATAACTTCCTTAATACTTCAGATAATCACAATTTTGCATCTTATTTTGTAAGGTTTTTAATGTTCATTTTGAATTCACTACCAGATTTGATATTGGTCTGGGATAAAAAATTGTAACTACATCCATACTTGGTGCTTGTTTTTAAACATGAATGAATCAGCTGTACTTTTAATAGAAGAGTACCATTTTTGACAGCAGACTCTCAGCTTAATTTAAATCTCATCTGGCTCAGCTTGACCTAAATGTCAGGAGAGCAGAAACACCAATCTGTTCTCCAGTCTGCGTCTCCTTGTGTGAAAGTGACAGGTATTTGTAGGTAAAGACGGTGCTGCAGGTTGGGGCCGCGGCGCCGCAGACATCCCTGTAGTGACAGTGACCTTGGCGGCGGCGGGGCTCTTTGATCTCCCTCTGCGACAGAGTTGGCAGGAAAGCCGGCTTCCTCAAAGCTCTTTAAGTCGGCAAGGAGAGATTAGACCTCTTCTTCTTGCTCTCTTACTCCGCTGCGACTCACTTTTTATTATTATTTTTTCTTTCTGGAAGCAAAGGCACATAATTACCAGAACCACCACACATACTAATTGCTACTTCTGAACAATCAGTCCTATTAATGAGAGAGTTCTGCATTCTGTGGTTTCCTTGGGTGCAGGTTGTCCTCCACCCAACACCAAACAGCCCCAAACAATCCGAGCTCCATAAGATGACAGTGACCAAGGCCTGCCCCGACCAAGACCTGAAGATAAAACTGGCTGTGCGCATGGACAAACCACAGAACATGAAACACTGCGGGTAAGAGATCCTTCACCAAATGAAACACGCAGGGATGTTATGTGGATTTCATTTTCCCTCTCAGCTCCTTGGCCTCATTTCTGTTCACGTGCTGTGGAAAAATACTGTGAAGGGCACAGCTCCCCCTGGTGGACGTCAGTGTTTTTTCTCCATTTTTAATGAAACAAATCATAACAATCAACATTCAGCTACAGCATGTGTGTCTTTATATTGTTTGCACGTATGATATTTTGGACTGGAATGTTTTAGTTTATTCTTTTTTTGTTTTTGCTTTTTCTTTACAGGTATTTGTGGGCTTTTGGGAAGAATGTCTGGAAACGCTGGAAGAAGCGTTTCTTTGTTCTTGTGCAGGTGGGTTGTGAACAAAAATATATCCAACCAAACTGGCACCTTTTCCTGGTTATTTTTAACTCAATAATAGGAGTTAAAGGAGACGTGTCATGTTTTTAAAGTAATATTTTTCACATTTAAATCATTCAGTCGGTCTATACAAAGTGTAACTGCAATGCTTTGGTCTGAATTTTTTTTTTATTGTAACTCCACAAGCCCCTCTTTCACCAGTTTTCTGAGGCGTGTCTCGTTTTGATGCTGTCTCTTTAAAACCAACGAGGCGCTTCACACCCCGCCCCCCTCTAGCTTTCAGACCGATCCATTCCAGTTTGAAAGAAGGGTTAATTATATAGCGGTGCAGAAACATTTTATTTACAAATTAAAGATGTCAACAAGGGAAGATTTGTCCATCCAGCCCTACGTGTTGGAGCCAAGTTGTAGTTGGTAAGTTCAGACCTTACACTGCAAAAACTGTCCATCTAACCAAGTTTTAAAACCTTATATCCAGCCAAAAAGTCTTTTAGATCTTGTTTT
>JAUBOC010000138.1:11556957-11568985 GCA_032275365.1 Anablepsoides cearensis | reverse complement strand
ATCCTTACCCCCCCCCCCCCCCCCCACCCCACCGCACAATGTTTTACGATGCAGTTCCATGCTATTCCATCAGTCGGCTTACAAGGAGCAATCGACCTGATAAAGAAAAAAGGAAACATCAGGAAAATTTAAATGAACTACACCACGTCAAGTCAGGTGGGGTTGAAATCAGAATCACAGTTTCAGATCGTCGCTCCCACGCTAACCGTTCAAACTCTAGAGGGCGCTCTGGTCTCCAGACATGTTCTTGTGTCGCTAATAAATGACCGCCGAGTCAGACCTGTTGACGTTCTAATCAATCTGTCACTGTACTTTTGAGCAGTCCCAGGTCAGGTAGCAAATGGGAAGGTAAGACTTTCTTAAGTAGTGTGGCGTCTGTACCCACTTTGGTTGTAACTGTCTGTTGTGTCCCACATGAATTACAGAATCTGTTCTGACAGCAGCAACTCTCCTAATTCAATTGGTTTGGACCTGTGCTGTCATAATTCTTATTACTCTTAGGTAAAAGTGTTTATCACTCTGTCTTTGCCCTTTAACAGCCCTTACACAAACCTGTCACCTACTAGAAATAATCTCACTTTCTGATGAACTATTTCCAATAATAGATCCTGCTATTCAGACATTTTTCTGTGTGCATTTTTTTGACTTTTTTAGACCAAAAATAACCTATTTTTTAATTGTAATAACATAAATTCCTAAAGGAAATTAAAATTGCCACTGAAAAAACACAGACTCAGGTTTCCACTCATGTCAGTTACAATTATAGTAAAATGCTTACAAAACAAATTTGCATAAATTGGATAAGAGATACTCAAAATCCCATTACATAAAACTCTGTGTTGTTTCTTCATTGGTTTTTGTCCAGTATGTGATCGTTCTTGTGGTTAGTTGAATTCTCTGATGCCAGCTGTTGCCATTCAAAGCTTCCTCACAGCGGCACAGACCTCCTCCTTCCTCCCCGCCCTCCCTGAAACATTGTAGCACCACCACGCATACATGTTTCACCTCCTGGTGGTCATAAACGGCACTGGGACCATAGCATACATATAAAGCCCTCATTACTCTGCTGCAGTGCAACAACCCTGAGCACACGCCACCAAAAATAATCCTTTATGAATTTATCCTGGAAGAGACTTGGTGCATATCACAAGTGTTCTACTGAAAAGGGAAATAGGGGATTTTTAACCTTCTAAGCCCGACGGGGCCGGTACAGGGCCTACAAAAGAAATAAAAAAGAAAATACTTCTAAAACCTTGTGGGCTTAAGAGGTTAAATTAGTGGAAATATCCCTTAGTCTTGCTGAAACGAATATTGTTTCAGAGAAACCAGTAGTTTTGCCTAGATGGAGTTGTGTAAATATTTAATAGCTGTAGCACAAGCTGCATTATAAATGAGCTCAAGTTGTAAAATATATGGTTCACAAGCCTAAAGGCCTCAATCTCAAGTTTTAGATCAGCCCCATGTTTTTTGTAAGTTTTGAATTAAAACAATCTAATAGACAACGTAAATAAAGTAATTACCTGAATAAAACAGATTTAAGTTTCTAAAAACAAAGCTATGTAGAAAGAATGAGGAAAATATTGTAGTCTGACACCAAGAGGTACGATGGAGAGTTAAACCAGGAGGAGCCGTTTGTTTCTCTTCATACTCGACAAAAATTAACCATCTAAAAAATAAGTTAAACATACTAGATTATAGTCTGACTCTTCTCAAATAAGCAAAAATTGCTTAGTATATCAGTCTAAAACAAAATCAAAAATACTTTCATTGCCAGATATAAGATTGTAAGACTTTGTTAGATGGATGATTTTTGCAGTGTAATGATGTCTGATTCAGATACTAACTTGACTTCTTTCCTTCAGTGGAAAGTTTACACCCAGTGTAATGGTGGGAGAAACTGTAATGGCAGGCCTGTAATACAATTTAAAAACAGATTTATCAGCTGAGTCATTCCTTTCAAACCCGAGCACAGAGCCTCGTTTGATACATTTTTTATGTCTTTCCTAATTTCTCTTTTAACAGGAAGCTTTGTGTTTGAGCAGACTGGGCTACAGTACTTCTTAACCCTTTAAAAACTTGCTCATAATCCAGAAAAAAAAACAAAAAAAAACCCTGCAGTGGAGTGATGAGGATCATAAACTCTGGTTTTCCTTCCTCTGTCTTTCTTCTGCACTCTGTCTGTCTGTCTGTCTTCCTTTTCCACTTTCTAACACACTTCAACATCTGTTGTTCACATGTGCTCACACACCACCACCCACAAACGTTCCTGTTGGTATATAGGCTGTTGTTGTTTTTTGAGTTGTGTTTTTCTTCTTCATGCTTCGCCCGGACCCTCCTTTTAAGTAATGCAGCTGCTAGGTCAGGGTCTCTCGTGATTGCTCTCCTCCAGCCTTGTTGCTAGTCTTTATGTTATTCTGGTTTGTCCCTTCTTACCCTGCTGTCTTCTAGCTGGACTCAAGGGTAAGTGCTTCCCTGTAGCCGGCACTGCTCAGATAATCCCCGCCGATTATCTGACAAATGCAACGTTCTTTCTCTCTTCTTTCCCTCTTCTTCTTTTTTTTTTTCACGTCTCGCTTCATGTCTTAGATATTAGTTGATGACTTTTATTTTTGGTTTGTTTTTTTAATGACCTCAATATGAGGATCAAAGTAGAAGCATCCATTCGTGCCCGTATAGGATGCATGTATTTTATATCTAAGATCTTATTATTTGACTTAGTAATGACTGAAGTTTATATTATACTGTAGTTGTTTCTGCATAATTGCCTTCTCTCTTTATCCTTATTGGTGGCTGGATCCCTCAGCGTAAAGCAATTTGATGCTAGTGATTAGATCAGCGAAAATATTTTTATAAGAAAGGGTTCGAAAGCCAATCTATTTAGCAGTGAAACTCTAGATTAAAACTATATTAACTAGAAGTTATTGCACCTAAAAATATGACATTCCCATATTTAAAGATTATTGCAGTGGTTTTTCAAAATAAATTCAGCGCATGAGTATTTATTTCAGCACGCTTTACTTCAGAGGGCTCAATTTCTTTTAATTCTTTTGTTTTTTGAGCGTTCCTTGATGAGAGTTGGCAAATATGCATGCGGAGTATTCTGAATGCCAAAAACAAGGAGTAGCCACTGCCGCCCCTTCTTACAATAAAAATACTCCGGACCCCCCTCCCCTCCTCTCTCCTTCCTCCTGTGGTAGATGAGCCTGTAGATAGAGACTAGACCGGTGTTACACCTCCAAAAAAAAAGAGAGAGGTATCATTTTAATTTCTTTTGATTGCCCTTTTTTGCCTGAATCTAGGACAACACCTGTCATGTGTCCATACTTTTGTACAAACACAAGAATTTTGATTCATTTGCTCATTTTTAACCCCCCCCCAGAGAATGATAGTTTTTTGCCTCTCTCGGCTCCATGCTATTTACCCATGTACTTGCACCAAATTGTATTGCTTACCCTATTAGAGATCTCCGGTAGTGGTATGCCTGTTAGTGTGCTCCTTAGAGATCATGAATACACTGCAACATATTCAAGTATTGTCAACTTGCAAATGCGTAGAGAAGAAGAAAAAAAAAAGGAATGCACAAAAAAAGAGCTAAAAAAAAAACAAATTTGAAAATGGGTCTGCAGATGTGCATGACATTTAAAGGCTTTATTAAAAAGTCACTCTATTCGCCAGCATGTTGTGATTTATGCAAAAGAAATCTCATATTTACTTTGGTGTACTGGTCATTTTATTCATGTGAGTTCCCATAATTCTTCTGGACTTCTATGTCATTTCTTAAAAAAAAAAAAACGAATGTGAATAAATTCCACTCGTTGTGTCACACAGTCCATTCCCGTGCACGGTTTCTTTCACTCTTTCGATGTTTTCTCCTCACGTCCGTTTCTTTGCAACGAGTCCACGAGCAAATGTTGTCCTACCAACCAGCATCTCTTTCATCCTGTCGCCATCTCTCACCCGGCACCGACTCCTCTGTAAAGCCTTTTAGCCATCTCCTTTACGTGTTCCACTTCTTTAACTGTCCAGATATCGAATCATTTAATTATTACTCACTCTTCCTGTCTTGTCTCCTTGTTTTCCTGTCAGTTGCCTCCTTTCATCGTCCACGTTTTGCTCGTTGTTTTACTAAGAGTGTTCACTCTGTAGGTTCCTGTTGTCACCAGTTTTTTTCTTGAATGTTGAACGTTACACCTGAAGGGTGGCAGATGTCAGTTAAACTGGACTCTGCCCTCCTGGGATCAGACCCTCACCTCCAGCCCCCAAACACCGAATCATCACCCCTCATGTCAGTGTTTCTTGGACATAAAACCTGTCTCTCACACCAAGGCCATGTACCTCCTACGTATTTTTGAGTCCCACTTGTCCCCCCCCTCCCCCCTCCGTCATTTTCTACTTGCCTCTCAAACAGCTGTGTTACTTACAGAGCAGGCAGTTTCTGTTAAGTAGCTGCAATCTGTAATCAATCAAACAAAAAGGAAGTCATTTGATCAGTCCATCTGTGGTTTCTCAACCCATGTTTACTCAGTTAAATTACTTTTTTTTCTTTTTTTGTGTTACGCCAGTGATTCTCCTTTATACTTTACAGAACAGGCTTAATGTTTTACCAACTTGATTTGTTCTTCGAATCAAGACAAACAGAAATCTAAGGAGAGCTTTGAATTCAATATAGAGAACAAAATTATATATTTAGATATTTTGGCAGCTTAATGTTGTTTTTATAATGTACCAGCCATTTATTCAATATTTACTTTAGAATTGCTTTCTTTTTTTTACTAGCACACTTTTCAGAATTTGTCAGGACCTGAGTGACAACGCTTGCGAATGGCAGAATCTATTGAATACATAAGGAATTTTTTTAATGTACCTAAAAAAAACCTATTTTCAGGCAGCACAGCATACAACTACGCCTGTATGCACATACAGTAGAAGCCCCAGTCCCTCTGAGCTTAGCTTCAGATTCATAGACTCACTAATACAAAAAATAAAAAAAAAAATGCTCTTTACGCTGTCCAACACAATGCAAGTTGACAATGTAAGCTGTTGTTATAATTTGCCCTTAGCAGTAGCCCAACAGTCTGCTCGTGTTGACTTGCTGTTTTCTCATTGATGTCCTCTTTTCTGAACTGTGTGTTTCTCCTTGTGCCGTTGGGCCGGATAGACGCTGACAGAGCTCAGAAACATGGCATGGACGAGTTTATCTCCGCTAACCCGTGTAGCTATGACCACGCCTCGCTTTTTGAGATGTTGCAGAGACTCACGTTGGACCACAGGCTCAATGACACCTTCTGCTGCCTGGTGAGTGTCGCTCTGCCTGGGACGAGCTTTCCAAAAATACAAAGTTAATTAAAAACAAATAAGCAGCATTATTTTTTTCTTTTTGTTTGCTGGCGTCAGTACTTTGGTCTCCCTGTGTGTTTGTGTTGCGCAGGGATGGTTCAGCCCAGGCCAAGTGTTTGTCCTGGATGAGTACTGTGCGAGGAATGGCGTTCGAGGTTGTCACAGACATCTGGGTTACCTGCGTGATCTACTGGAAAGGGCAGAAAATGGAGCCATCATTGACCCCACTCTCCTACACTACAGCTTCGCTTTCTGTGCATCCCATGTTCATGGGAACAGGTGTGCTTTAATTCCTTCTTTTACAGTGTCTGGATATTGGAAATCACATTTCCCCGGTGTGATCAGAGTACATGAATAAAATACAGAGAGTCCTTACATTATGTTATTATTAAGGTTTTCCATTAATGAATTATTATGTTTAGATTTAGCTGCTGTAAATTTTACATAATATTTTAGAGCCTTTGTGCCTCAAAGGAATAGTTCAGATGTTTTGGAGTGAAATTCTGTACAGTAAATAATTTACCTGTTGTAGATGGCTTTTTGAAGACCCCAGTTAGGAGAAATAGTTTAATTCTGACTGGATGAACAAGCTAACAGCTAGTCCAACGAGAGAACAAAGTGGGTTGCTGTTGTTTTACAACAATTCCAGACTCTAGAAATGTTATTGCAGCATAAGTAAAAGTTATTTTATAAACCTTTACACTAGTCTCAGGTCTGAGCTGCACAATTTCACCATAAATAATATTAGTTCTGCTGCAAATGCTGCAATCTGCATGGGACATGCTAGTTAGTTCTTTCAAATGATCACAAATCCTATGTAAACCCCCTCAAAATGCAAAATTTAATGTTTGATATTAAGGTTTAATTGTGTTTGCATGAACAGTTATGCCTTTTTTTTAATTGGAGTTGTTTTAAGATGGCTGCAATCCACTCAGACTAGCTATTAGCTCATCAACCCCAGTGAGAATTAAACTGTATTTCTCCACACTGAGGTCCATCTAAGAGCTTTTTACATCAGGTGAGATGATAATTGCTCATGACCTTTTCCCCAAACATCATCTTAAAAGATCTGAACTGTTACTTTATCTGAAGTATCAGCTTGATCTTCACTCCCAATTTCTCTCGTTTACATATTAATGTTTATTTTTTTACACAAAATGTGTCATTAAATCTGCATCATCGCTGAAATGAACCCAGGGTCATTCATATTGAATCATTTTTAACAGTTTATACACATTATATTCTAGCTAATGTTAAATCTACAGGAAGGCTGAATAGGAACAGAGTTGAAGCATCATCTATGTTTTTTCTGCTAGTTTACTTTTTGTCATTTTTACGTTTCGTTCTATTTAAGTTTTTGCACTTTTGGCTGTTTTTTTTGTTCTGTTTTGCACATTGTGTTATTTAAACCAGTTGCTTGTCTACATATTTTCTTGTTTTCTACCATTTTTTTTTCTTTGGTCTTCTTTTTGTCTTTGTCTTTTGTTGCCATAGTCTCTTACTGTCCATATTATTCATCCTCCCATGCGTCCGTTAAAGTCAGAGAGGGCAGCAGTTACTGGGGGCCACTGGGCTATGAGCCCCTAATAACCCCAAAGAGCTCCCAAAGCCCAGATCAGCATGCTGCCTCTAAGCGAGCGCGAATATTCAAGTTTAGAATGAGAAGGGAGTCCTTTCAAGGTGAAAAAAGGTGAGCCTCGAGAAAAAAAACCAATATTAATAGTTGTTACAATTTGCTGCCAGCTCCTCTGGAGTTGAAAGTGCTCCACCAGTGCTTTTGTTTTTTTTGGCTCAATAAGTGTTTGCAGAAGTTGAGCTGCAGGGTTTGAGCTGGTTTAAGTGTTCTGGTGTGGTCCTCGTAGGCCAGACGGGCTGAGCACAGTGAAAGTGGACGAGAAGGAACGCTTCGAAGACATCAAAGAACGGTTGCGTGTGATTTTGGAGAACCACATTGTAAATTTCAGGTGATTACCAACTCACCAACATCACATTACCTGTGTGGATAGTTGGTTCAGTTGTGGCATTTTTAATATATATTTTACTTTGTAGATATTGTTTCCCCTTCGGGCGTCCAGAAGGTGCACTGAAAGCCACTTTATCTCTGCTGGAGAGGGTTTGTAAAACACAATATAAACAGCCTTGTATAAAATGTTATTTGGGGCATAATAAAATATTAAGAGCAGATAATTTTGTTTTTAGGTGCTGATGAAGGATATTGTGACTCCCGTTCCTCCAGAGGAAGTTAAAGGAGTCATCCGCAAATGTTTGGAGCAGGCCGCTCAGCTCAACTACCAGCGGATCAAAGATTATGCCAAAATTGAAGGTAAACAGAACAACTCAATCACGCGGCACATGATTGCCGGAGAAAATGCTGTTATGATGTTAAAAATATTTCCACTGGCCGTTATAATGTCAGCACTACCCAGAGCCACGCTGACACAGTTGTTTGGTTTCAGACTGAATCATTAGTCATGTGGATTTATAGAAAAATACACTGTTTATTTCCCATGTTTTCTTGTTCTACTGCAGTGAGACTGTGCCTGTCATGATTAACTGTATTATTTTTATTTTTAAGTTCACCTGATGGTATGTTTGTGTTTAAATCCCAAAAGAGCTGTGGCATCCCGAATGATTTGTGACAGTTTGCCGGTCACCTTCTGTCTCTCAGTCCAATAACTCTCTCCTTTGTTTCAGGCCTGCTTTAGCTCTGTGCTGTTCTGTAGGTCAAGTTGGCTTTTGTGTAGAGGTGTGTGAGTAAAAATGCATTCAAATCCAAAGCCCTGAAATCTCTTTATGTGCTGATCTCTCATCGTTGCCTTCTTACAATGCCTCTGACATTAGATGATTGGCAGAAACTGTCTCAGCTCAGCTGAATGTCCACTCGGACCCCCGGGCGATGCACCCCCACCCCGGCCCCCCCCACCCCCACTGTAGCTCCTGCTTAAAATCTACTGTCTCCTTGTCCTTCTCTGTCTGCACTGCTTCCCTTTCTCCTTCCACAGTTGTTTGGTTTTGTGACAGATATCACTTTGTTTGGCTTTTTTTTTAATATGCAATAAGTTGCTTCTGACTAAAATAATGCTGGGATTTAAAAGAAAGTGGTGCTTTCACAGTTTGTGAGCCCTTATAAGTTTCTGTGTGTGGAAAAGGGTTTAAATTACCAGCATATATAAAATTAGATATTTTTTAAAAATGTTGTCGATCATTACAAAATTGGAAATTAGGCTACGTTCACACTGAAGGCAAATGCGACCCATACCGGATTTTTTCCTAATCTGACCCAGGTCTTTTCAGTATGCGGTACTGAATCGGTTACATATCCGATGTTTTTCAAAGCAACAACAATCTGAACGTTTTCATCGCATTTCATCCAACTTTTCCATCTGTGAGGTGGATGTGAGCGGGTCAATAAAGACACTATCCTCGAGTCATGCAGTTTAAATCTTGTAGCTCCACACGTCTTCAGCTACAGAACAGAAGTCCAGTTGCATCTGGTTAACATTAAACTAAACAAGCTCATATTTAACCAGCTCTGGTTGCACAACGACTTCAGAATCGACATGCTAACAAGTACCATCCATGTTAAGTTTGTTCTATAAACAGTGAGTTTAATGTGACGTCATCTTCGGTTCATGCGAGTTGCATCAGTATTATGTAGAGTTCACACTGCAATCTGATGGAGGTTGCATTTAAAATATAACGTGATGTAAAAAAATTTGATTTTTTCAAATAATCTGAATTAGGCATTGTTACCTGCAGTGTAGCTATAGAGATGCATCAATTCTTGTTTTCTAGGTTGATTTTGATTTTTGTACCATTTTGACCTGCTGTTTCAGATTTTAAATTACATCAAAGGACTACAATCAATAGCACACAAAATAAAATAAAAAAATAAAACTTATTTTTTCTCTCCAAAACTAAAAATAAATCCATTAAATGAAAACCCATTTGGTGTTTCATTTTTTAATAAACCAGACAATGTCTCCTTTTGAATCCTTTAGTTTTTTTTTATTCCACTTGGTGATAAAAGTTCACTAAATAATAAGACAAACACATTTTCTTCTGCAGTGTCAAACATATATTTTTTGTGGAAACTGTATTGTTAGATTTGTTAAAATATTCATTCACTTTATTGTAACATTATACCTGGATAATATAAATTAATAATTTGATAAATCTGTAATTACATTTGTCCCAAGCATGCATGTGCTAAACTTTAACAATTTAATTAATTAACAGTTTAATTAACAACAAAGGAGTGCAAAAAGTATTAAGAAACACCTCATAGATCCATGTTAAATAACGTTTTTTTAGTAGCATTTTACATTTAATGTACTTCCTTGAGTTTTATTTTTATTATTATTTAGACATAAATAAAACTTCAGTCTTCCTGATGCAGTAAAAGATTTTAATCTAAAAACATGTTAGCAGTACTGCACAGCTGTCTTACATTCACAGATTGGAAAACATTTAACTGCCTATATTACTGATTCTGGTCAGTTTCCAGCTAATCAATGCATCTGCAACACATTTAAAAAAAAATATTTGTCCATTTTAAAAGCATGAATAAAATCAAAGGATACTTCAAATCAGATTATCTCAGAAATTTATGAGGGGCTTCACAAATCTTTGGATACCACTTCACAAACCAGCATTAACCACCTGCATGTGCTATGAGACACAACAACATGACCATTTTTAATGGCATGAATACAAAGAAACAAAACAAAAAAAAAACACTTGAGATGATATTTATTTTTCTATTCTCTTTTCTTGGTATATTTAAAGCTCAACATGCACATTAAAAGTATAACGTTTATGTTGTTTATGCCATGAAAGAAATCCTTGAGGGTGCTAAAGATAGTAAGGCTTTAAACCTTACTATCTTTCCACGCTGTTTGATTTTACTCCCCACTGTCCTTGTGAGGTGCCTGTTTTAATAATAATAATAATAATAATAATAAATAAAAAAAATACACATATATATTTTTACTATTGGGCGTCCCACCCAACAAAATGTTGTTTCACCAGGACAGCCCTCTTCCCGTTGGCTTCTGATCTCCAGCAAACCCACTTCTGACCCCAGCCTCTTGCATGCTACAATCCTTTTTTTTGTTTTAGGGAAAAAGAGGGAAATGTATGAGCACCCTGTCTTCTGCTTGGCCTCTCAAGTGATGGATTTAACCATCCGTGAGTACCTTCATCATCCTCTCCCCCCATCCTCGTTTGGGTGCTCTCTCACCTCATCCCTCCTCCTCCCTTCAAAGACGCTGCCATGCTTGTTTTGATCTGTGCCTTTTTATGTGTCGGAGTGAGTGGAGAGCGCACCGGTCCACAGATCTGTGCCGCGCCGACAGTCGGGGGTCCGCGTTTTTAGCGCCGTTTGTTTGTGATGGGCATGAATGAGCCGTCTTTGTAAGCTTCTTTCTTTTGGTTGGACGCCCATTCTTTTGACTTGAATGCATTTTTATATAGCCTACATTGTTATTTCCTGCAGTCATTTGGCCTGTTCATGTCTCAGTAGCTTTGGCAAACAGGTAGGCTTTTATTTTTTTTCTCTCTTTACCAGCTGTAGTGAAGGAACAACTTTCAACAGAGCTTTTTGAACGGGATTACAGGCGACAGGGTTTGGATTTAACAGTTTGTATTTTAACTTTACTACAAATCAAATCAAGTCACTCAGTGTGTCCTGTCTATGTACTTGTATCTGTGTCCTGTTTGTTGACAGTATCGTAAGCTTTGTCTGTTTGTTAACCAACATCTTACCACTTCTTTAATTTCCAGTTTTCCACAGGCTAATGTTTCAGTGTTTTTGTATGTTTTTATTTTATTTTTATGGTTTATTTGTGATGTTTGTCTGTTGCCTAGAAGACTCACTTCCTGCAGCTGAAACGGCCCCAGCAGATTCTTTGAAAGGGTCACGTGACCACGAACAACTCCGAGCCCCAAACCACCTGTACTGTGAAACTGATCACAAAAACCTGCTAAAAAGTCTAAACATCTCCTTTTTTTATCTTTTCTCTCCCTTTTTTTCTTGCGGAAGTTGAGAAAGGTCAAAAGGATCAAAAGGATCCAGGTGATGCTTATAATTTAGCTACAGCGCACACACACACACACAGATCCAACACATCTTACACCAGTAGCATCTTTTTTGAATCTTGTTTAAAAAGTACATACAGTAGAGATTGTACTACTTTATATTTGATAACACACACAACATAAATCCTGTTTACAAAAACTACATCTTTATAAGTCATTTTAACTGTTTTAATTTTAAAACAAATTTTAAATCATGATCATTAATTATTGTACATCATAATTATAGAGTAATGCAATCTCTTACAAGTTATACATTTGTTTATTACATATGTTACAGCAAGAGATCATGTTTCACTGTCAACATTATCAGATAAACTTATGAGTGCAGCACAAATTAGAACATAGATAATCTGAATGTCCTGTTTGATCATGATATAAAATGCACATTTTCTGAATTTCACATGTGTACAAGCATGTTTTAAAATCACATGTGCTGATTTTATACTTGTTAGGAGAGAATTTTATACTTGTAAAAGCAAGCATATAATATTTTACCTTAGCTGTTAAAAAAAAAAATATATATATATATATATACAGTGGGTTGCAAAAGTATTCATACCCCTTGAACTTTTCCATATGTTGTCACATTACA
>JAUBOC010000138.1:11494388-11504434 GCA_032275365.1 Anablepsoides cearensis | reverse complement strand
AGCCAGCCTGAAGGTGGCAGTGCAGGCTGCTGCTTGGAAATTTCCACAAAGATTCATCAGTATGAGTAAGGGACAATCTGGACAGGCCTCTCAGCACATCAGGGCAGTAGCAATCAGAAACTAGTGTCAAATGACTATGTGCTCTTAGAGTTTCTGCCAAATTGAAATTGTCACCACAATTTTCCCCATTTGCACGGCGAGGCCGAGACGCGAATTATGCACCATGACATGTGAGAGATGGAAAGAAAGACAGGGAGGAAGGGAATCAGTCAAAGGATCACAGGGGGAAAAAAACAACAGGAAGGAAATCTCAGGGTGTTGATTAGGTGTGACAGGTGCGAAATGCATCATAACCTGTCGGCTGTTCGTTGTCAGGTTCAGTAGCTCAAGAACAATAATTTCATAGCAGCTGAAGATGTCACTGTGGTTTTAGTGCCTGCATTGCTCCTGTCCTGACAATCACCTTCCTTTTCACAATTAACACGAGCATATTAATAACCCTCTAGATACCATCTTATCAGCTCCTGCTTTGCATTTTTAAATATAATTTTGCAATTCATGGGCCTGGGAAATATTTTGAATATCTTAAACTCCAATAATCTACCAACATCATTTTCAACTCCTCAAATTGTTGATTTCTTTAGCTTGAAAAAAAAAAAAAAAGCAAATGAACAGCATCAGGCAGGAAATATAATGAAGCAGATATATGTAGTAGTTTATTAGCATCTAAATTATAAAAATGCAAATGACGCAAGGCTCAGAATTTACACAATGCATACTCTAACCTCCCAAAATAACCCTCAGAGAGCCTCCATCTTATCCTGCAATAGCACTCAGAGCAGAGCATGAATCTTCCTCTTGGCAGCTTCTACAATGAAGGGGATGAAGTGACTGTTGTCAACAAAGCCGCTCGACTGCGTCTCGCTTCTAAAAAGCTGTACGGTTTGTTTTAAAGCAGCAGACACGTCGGAATGATGTGGGGAAACAAGAATTTCTCTGGAAAATGAAAACAAAAAAATAAATATATCTGATTTAAACACACACACGCATTTTTTTTTTTAACTTCGCAGCAAAGTCATCTAAGAGATAAACACCGACACAGTCACTACATTTATTTTATGATAATGTAGCTCTTGGCTGTTTGAGTCATTTCTAGAAGCAAAATGCCAAACATTTTTTTTTTCCGTTTAAAAGCCTCACCATGAAGATTTCGCTACTTCTCTCCATTTTAACGTTTGAACCTATTTTATTTATAGATTATTAATCAGCTCATGTAATCGAGCCGCATCACTTTAAACTGTAGAAAACTGTGTTTTTGGGTTCATTTTTTTCCATCAGCTGATTGCCTGGTAAATGTCAACATACTAAAAGATGCCAGAGTAAGCTAAATTAGAAAGAAAAGCATGTAATATTTGCTGTGACAGAGTGAACTAGTTTCTAAACAGAGAGAACAATAAATCTGCTCTGCGCGTGAGACAGCGGCTCTGATTGAGCTGGATTTTACACTCGGTACACAGCAAACACAAATGATAAAATAAATAGTGCCTTATGGATCTTGAATTTCGTATTGGACAAACAATAAATCTGCACCACACAAACTAATCTGCAATCTTTATTTTGCATCAGAACAGTTTGCTCTGCATCTCGTTCGGTCAAACTTAGTCCTTGGCCATTAAATCTACGGTAAATAAACGTTCGGTCAAATATTAGTCGCGGCTCTTGAGCCACTTGAAATTAAATCCATCATTTATGTCATTCGTTAAGAAAAACAAGTCTTCAACAGAGTCCTACGCTTGAACCAAAAGGCTGCCGGGACAGAAGAAGAAGAACAAAATAAAAACAAAATAAGCAAAAAAAAAAGAGGAGAAGCAAAAGTAAAGATGTAACGGTTCACATTCATCCTGCCTGGTGACATAACAGCACAAAAGCAATTTCACAACTTAATTTGTATGGGTCTATTTTAGCTGTGCCACATATTAATGATGATTGCTGATCAGCCCTTTTAGAGTGCTCCAACTTCATCACAAGCATTCCCAATCAATTCTCCCCACCAGACACCAACAACACTAATTTAAGGAGCAGCAGCCTTTCTCATTAGTCTCCTTAGTTCCTGCACTTTCTGTTAAAGCAAGCGCAGCAAGATGCACACAAAAAAAGCAGAAGATAAACAAAAAAAAAAACAAAGAAAAAATATTCTGATCAGCTGCATATGAGGTCTGAACTTGGTAATAATTTGTTGTGAGGAGAATCGTTATGTTTATGGCAGTGAAAGGCCAGTTTCAGTCAACACTTTCCTGAAAAAGTTTATGTTTGAGTCAAAAAATGTGATCAATCAATTAAGTTAAATTTAGCAAAAATATAAATAATATATATACACACATTAATTTTTTAATTGTTTTTATACTGCTTTACTGACCTAGATTTAAACTGAGTTATAAATATTTGAGTAGAAATCAATGAAAAGGTTATGAAAAGTTAACATCTTACCTGTTATAGATAGGTGTTTAGAAAAATATAGATTATTTCTAACTTCAACAAGAAGCCCTTAAGACTAATTTTATTGGCAAAACACATCATTTGCTTTAATATTAGCTGGCTAAATTATCAATTGCCACCAAAATATAAGAATTTTCTAACTCTTTAATAAAATCAAGACCCAACTTAAACACTAACCAAGTGTTGGGCCAACACACACAAGAAAATGTGCACAAGATGAATATTAACTGTAATCTTTAGCCTCTTTGTTCTGCAGCCTGTTGAAAAGACATAATTTGATTCAATTTCCTTAGCCGCAATGATGAAAAAGCTAACCTGACAAGCAAAAAATAATATTTTTAGAGGTACAAGTTGATTCTGTTGTACTGACGTGAACTGTTACATTAGTTCTGGAAATGACAGACGATACAACATCAAACACACAAGGAAGCAAAACACATCTTACCTCTTGAAGCCTCTGTGCTGTGAGGGCTTCCTAATATTTCAGTCAAATCTTTCTGCCAGGCATCTTTAACAGCTGACTTAAAGATCTTTCTATTGTTGAGGTCCTGCAGGGGTCTGAAGTTGTTCCTCAGGTACTCGACAGACTTGACATGGTCCTGTTGCTCCGTTGTAAGGATGGAGTAAAAAGCATCCAGCTGGATGGAAAAGAAACACAGAATAGCTATCAGGATCACACTGAAGTGTTGCTGCTACTATGTCTGGGTGTGTGAGTCAATGTGTTAAAGATAATATATCATGCAGCACTGCATTCTTAGCCACTTGCCAGTAGCTGACTGTTCACAAGTGAAGAACAGTATTTGCAAGAAACATTTACACCACAGGCTACAGCAGGCACAGACTTCAATCATCACCCTGACTACCTGCTGGGCTGTAACTTCTCAATGGGGCAAATTTGTGGCCATTGATTGCCAAGAATGATCTCCTGCCGCGTGCTGTAATGACTACACATTACAGATACTGTGGAATCAATGTGTCCTATGGGTGCTTGGAGAAATGAATTACAGGTTCATAAAAGACTATCTGTGAGCGTCACAAACATTGTCGGGGTGGTCAATAACCTTGCGGCAGAAGTCATTTTGGAACAAAAGATTTGTCCTCATGCAAGTTCATAGAAATTCCACTGAGCCCTGCAAATTTCTGTGGTGCAGAATGCACAGGAGAATATGCAGCTGGCTAACCCAAGAATTGTATGTATAAAAGATGCAGCAAAGCAACTGTGGAGGGGGGGGGGGGGATCAGCAAAAAGCATGGGGCATGATGTGGCATATATTATCTCTCAAACAGCAATAACAGTTGGAGGTAAAACGCTGTAAAGCACGCACGCAGGCGAGTGCTGTAAAATGCAACATTTTTCACAAAACATATGTTAAGCTGTTGCTCTAACAGCTCGAAATATTAAACATTTAAACTGATGAACATCTTTAGTTGTATGATATCCAACCTCCAATATGGTGCGGCATTATTTCTTACAGCCTATAGGCATTGTCTCAGAACCACGGCATGATATAGGTGCTATCTGACACCTACTATCACTCAAACACCAGTAATTGGCTCCCCCTTCCTGTTTAATCATGCACTGCATAGGCAGTGATGGCTTTATATGCAAAGGATCTGGATGGGAAGGGGGGAAAAAAAAAGAGGAGAAGCACGAGGGGGAAATTGGTCACAGTGTTGGACAGCAAGTGATCCACTGAGTGTGCACAAATGGGATCTGGAGAATATCTGTCTAGGCTTGCATGAGTGAATATGTGTGTGTGTGTAACTGGACTTAACGCACCTGTGAGTAGGACAGATATACAGGCCTGGAGAAGATGATCCACTCCACGACTTTGCTGCAGGGCGGAGTGGTCAAAGAGCCCGTGTATCGGTAATAACTGTCCACTGATGACGGCAGCAGATCCCTCAAGATGAACGACCTGAGGTTGGTCTCCTTTTCTGGGTAAAGAATGGGATTAAAATTTGTTAGCGCGTGGATTTGTACAGTGCGGCGCCGTGCGCGCCCGCCCTATTTCACCTCACTTGTGGCATTTTTACTGCTTTCCTGAAACCTCCTCTAGTGGAAGGGCAGTAGTTAAAAGCCTCACTACTTGTTATCGCCCTGGCTACATCTCTGTACTGAGATGGGCTGAAAGAGGAGCAAAAGCAGGAGAGTCTGATAAGATGGCCAGCTCTGACAGCTGATCTGTGGCTGGGTGGTAGGGTGCTCTGCTCCATGTAACAACTGTGGCTAGGCTACAGGGATTAAGACAGATCCAAATGATTACCAGAGCTCTCCTATCCTCTGATCAGGACCTGGCAATGCTTTGTAGAGTAGGGGGGGAAGGAACAAGCTGAAATCATCCAGAGGAAGATGCTTTTATCTCCAGTAAATATGGTGCGGGCTATGAAAGTTTGTTTGTTTTTCCTTGAATTATGATGAGAAGAGCCTAAATAAAGCAGAGTTTACGTCAGATCCAATCTCTCACAGCTCGTGGCCTTATCTTAAAAAAGCAGAGGTCTGGGGTGTGGTTTGCATTCAGACTACAGAGGCACAGGAAGCCTCGCCCCTATGCCTCATATGTAGTCTGAGTCAAATTCAGTATGCACAGCCTTTCTTCTCCCTGTCTTCAGACAGCGTACGTGCCCTATCGCTGCTGGGCCGCCGAGATGCTGATGGATGGATGACTGTGGGATAACGAGCTAGTGGAAAACCAACCATCCTAACAGGGGGGGGAAGGCGAGGAGCATTTAGCAGCTAGCAGGAAGAGAGTCCAAAAAGCACCACATCCATGCCAAGCTTTCTTTCAGCTGGGAAATGGGATTCTGTGGTGCTAGAACAAACATCTGTGTATCTGTGCAGCACAGAGCGACGACGTGGAGGCTGTGAATCAGGAGCCAGAACAGGTTGTCCATCAGCTGTAGGGCTCACGGTTCAGTCTGCAACACAGTACAATATCTCTTGGCAAGGTAGAAAACCCAAAGATTCCACTAATGACAATAAAGCTCCTTACCGTGCAGATATGATGCTATTGTTTCCATTACGTGTGGGAATATGTGAGCGAGAAACACAGTTGCTTTAAGTGTCAATATAGCAGAAAAGTGCTTTGAAAGTAGGGACAAACCACTGCTTTGAAACTGATAAAGATTCATGAAATAAACTAGTGCAGCAGACAAGCTGGATAATTTGTCTTTATTAAGGTTATATTACACAATAAAAATGGAGCTCAGTGAGATAAAACTGCACGTGGAATGGTCTCCCACCTGATGAGGAACTCATTGGAGAACAGTCAGTTTTCTGCAGTGCAATTAGTTCAATTTAGAACCTATTTATTTTGAGGCCAAAACACATGTTGTTAGTGGTCTCGGGTGGGGGATGTTTCCTCTACAACATTTTACATGAATTGATTCTTAGCGGTGCATCTATGCAAACAAGTTTTTTTTTAAAGTGTAGGGGTAAAATGTAAAATCTATTTCTCTAAGCATTATATCATTTTATAATGTCATTACCTCATCAAAACACACCCAGAGTGTTACTTTGACTCGTGCATGTTTGAGAAATCATTGAATCATCTGTGGTAGCCATGTGGAGCTGCTTGAACACATGCTGGTACAAAGCATCATTTATTTCTACATAGCTCCTCCCTGGAGCTCAGTCTGAGCACCCTTCCCCCGAAGTGAGTGTCAGGAACAGTGAGGTTCCTAAAGATAGGCTATAATGCAAAGTTAAATTTATTGCATTTTAATAACAACTGAATGTAACATAGTTACTTGATTCTGGTATAAGACTGAACTAATAGCCTGGAAAATACATCATACCCCCCCTTTAACATTTACTTACTTGGTCAGGTCAAACACAGTTACACAGTTTTATACATGTAGTTTTTTAGCATTACATTTTTTCAAAAAAATGAAATAAAAAGCCTAGCATGCCTTTCTTAATAGGTACATATTGTTTGCTGCTTTACACCTTTAAATTAAAATCGCCTTCTGTTGAAAAATTATGGTATTGAAGCAGTTTTGGTCAAACTTTGTACAATCTTATGTTCAGAGTACTGTTTTCCCAGTGACTTGTGTAAAATTTTGCCAACAGACTAAAACATGGGCAACATCATCTGCCTTCATCTATCGGTGGCAGGTGCTGTAAACCACCAAGTGGAAAACATGCTTTCGCAACCCAAAATTTCATACCCTCACTACCTTACAATGCACAACATCTCATTATGGATTTTAATTAGAATCAACTCTATGACATCCACATCTGGTTTTGTAAAAGAGATAATGCATATCGGGTTTATTTCTCATCATATCTTTGTCGATGTACATTTATGCAAAGAAAACGTCTGTCAGCAGCCGATTTTTAAACAAGCATCCAGTGGCACAGCAATATTAACTTTATAAAATAATAAGCATTAAGATTCGGGGCATAGCTCACAGCACAAAACATCAATAGTTGTGGATATAAAGTTTTGCAGAAGCCACAGCCCATGAAAACCGAGAGCTGTCTAATTGAAGTTCAGATGTAATAATTAGTTCTGTGTCTGGGAGAGAAACTCTGCGGAGGTCTCCTCCTGCAGAGCTATACTACTACCAAGGGACGGGCAGTAACCCGCAAATTTATTCTCTGTTTGAAGTTGCACTCTGCTCGTATTTTTTGTGTTTATACTAATTTGGGAGACAGAAATATGGCACTTGGTGTTTAAGCAGTAGAATTTAAGAACATCAGTATTTGACGCATGACGACATCTATACTGATGGAGAAATTTACCTTCAGGATCAGCCATCATCAGCTACAAAGCAATGTCAAAGGGATTTAGCCAGGGTCAATTGTTTTTTTGGAAAATCCCAAACAAATTTAATTCCTACAGTAAAGCTTTGTGATAAGGAGATTTTGCTATGAAGAGAAAAATATTTATATAAAAAATACCTTCAAAAAAAACAAAAAAGTTCCATCTATATACTCTCTAAAAGTTTATTTACCTGCACTCGTCACATAAATAGAAATATTTTACATAAAACAGAGTTATGCATGGGATGGCTGTTTGATTACTTACCATGATGCACTACTCCTTTCAATCCCTGGATGATTGGGTCCACAGCTGGGTTGTCTTTTTGCCCAAGCTGCAGGGGGACACGTCCAAAGACAAAAGGATTAGAAAAGAGGATTAAAAGACTTGGATAATAATTTATATACCCAAAAACAAAAGTATCAATCAACATCAACAGAATAAAAAAGAGAGAAAAGAATAAGAGCAACATAAAAAAATGCATTTTAATCAGGTAGTCACTCCTACAATCTACTGCCACTTCAATGAGTGGATTCAAATAGTTACTTTCAAGGCCAAAGGACAATTTCAAAGCTGAAAAGGAAAGTTCAAATCATTTAGAGCAGGATTTTGTGAGAAATAAGAGAAAACTATTTTGTAAACATCCAAATCCTAGTCAGTTTCACTTCACACAGCTGCAAAGAGACATAAAATTATATGTGAATGAATGTAACGCTAAACTGAAGGCAGCAGAAAGATTAAAGAGTATTCTCATGAATTGAGATTTCTCATTGAGTTGTTTTTAGATGGAAGTTAAAACTTTCGGATTTTTTCTGGCTGTGATTATCATCATCAATATGAATATTATGATTAAAAATATGACCACTGTCACTGTTTATTTGACTGTTATCTCTACTTTTTTTCACTAGTTGTTACTGTCAAAAAGAATAGTTTTACTATATTCTTTTAATACAACTCTGCCATTCTACATTTTACAGATTACTGTGCAACTACACACACAAAAAAGTAGACTGCATAAAAATATTTCAACAGACATGGACTCTACTGCGTTCATGTGAAATTTTCACTACATTTGCCAAGTTTGTACTGTGATAATTCAATATGATGCTAAGTGGTCTGAATCTGAAGCCAAAAAATAATAAAACAAACAAGCAAAAGTTGTGTGGCAAGTTCACGTGTGGAAAAAAAAACCCTGCTAGAAAACCTTGTGCAGTGTCATCTGCCATTTTTGCACATTTTTTTTTAATTTTTTTTCTTCCATTTGGCTACTGCATCTGAACATGGGGTTTGTAATGGTAACAGACTGTAGTGGGTCTCCTCGCAGTGAGGAGTCATAGTTTTGCAAACAGCAGCAGTCATGCAGGCAGGCAGTCTGTCCAGACCATAAGTATTTGGACAGTAACACAGTCTTTGTACTTGAGACTATGTGTTTCAGCAAATTACAGCCAAAATAAGTGAAAACAGCATTAGAGAGCAGAAGTTTCAACTCGGTTTAAGGGGGTTCACAGCAATATCAAATGCTGTGTGAGATAAAAAGCAGACTGTTTAAAATGCAATGGTGATACAAATAATACTGAAGTAATGTTCTAAATATCTTATTTTATAATTTTACTTTGAACATCATTTTTACTGATAAAAACAGTTCACCTCAGATGTTTATTCTCAGTTTGCTTCATTAGAGTGCTAGGGTTTGAGGAACTGATGCAAAAATGTAAAATTTACAAGTAAAGCCAGAGGAACAAGTGTTTGCACAGGTGTGAGGCAGAGAGAGATGACTTCCTGATGAAACAAAACCAAAAATGAGGAAATAATGGCTGGAAACAGCTGAGGCAGCCGAGAGGTTGTTCGAGAAACTCCACTTTCAAAAACTCGATTGCGTCTGATTGAACCTGCTGAGCTCACATGATAACTACTGGTTGAAATGTATTATTCCTGGGAATTTTCCACCAAAAAGTCAAATAGCTTCTGCGGTTGTTCTAAAAAGGACAAGCACTGCCCATGCGGAGCCTTGGACAGAGTATGCAAATTACGGCAACGGAGACTGTCGCACCACCCAGCAAGTAAAGTAGGAGGCTGTAAACACAGGCCACAAGTCATTAAGCCACATTAACATATGTATCAGTGTTTTCCTCTACTGTTCCTGTGGTCCACCCACTGCCTCTCAAAGCATCAAACTGAAGGGAAACCTCGTCTGTAGCCTCTTTCACACTCGCACTGCCTCCCATAATCTGACAGCATCTGAACGTGTCAGTGTCACGCGTGAATTATCCCACTGGCCTGAAACATTTTGAGATGGAAATCTGACTAGATGGGACCTTGTAACAGTATGTATCACTTTCAACACGGCAAGTCTGAACTGCCTCGAACTGCCACATTAACAGACTGTCACACAGAATCTGTGATTTCTGATCAGCTGTTCAGGAGAATCAAACAGATACATTTAGTGAATAAAGGTCTTCCATTCCTTGAAGGAGTGCTCGTCACCAATCAATTTTAATGACTATTATTTTAAATTCAAAAAGGCCACCTCGGCCACATGTTGAATAACTCACTGATAGCACCACATTAAAGTGCCTGTGACATGCCTATCCTTTAAATACAAAAAGTCAAAGAAAACCTCTTTATACTTAAGAAAATTCTCATAGTACAGATTATTTTACCCATTTTGTCACATAACTGGACAATTTCTTTTGAATTTGGCTCAGCAAAAGTGAAACAGGAAGTGACATCAAGGGGGAACTCATAAATAAAATAAACTCTCTGGTTTTTGTTTATTAAAACAAA
>JAUBOC010000138.1:11479242-11494317 GCA_032275365.1 Anablepsoides cearensis | reverse complement strand
GCATGAAATTTGTTTTGCAATATGTTGCCAATGTTACCTTTCCAAAAATGCATTCATATTTGTTACAAAAATTTGATGTCACAGGCACTTTAAAGTTTAGCTCAACATCTGTTAAACGGACTGAGTTATAGGATTTTTGCATTGTTTATTGCTAATTAGCTGTGGCAGCCATATTTAATTTAAATATATGTTCATCAAATAATTACTTTTTAGACATAGACATGTTTGAATGAAGCGTAAGAAACATTTACAACAACTACAAAAATATGGTGAAGAGATGGCTTTAAGACACCTATAAAACCATCCTGTTGTGTTACAGATTTAAATATAGGTTTTGGAAAAAAAAAAAGTCTTTGGATGACAATTTCCATTTATGATTTGTCTACATTTAATTGTTAGCGATGATCAGCAGTATCGTTCAGCACAACATTTTCCTAATATTTCTAACGTCCTACTTAGAAGACAAGGCTGGACCAAAGAGCGTAGCGGTGTGGGGACCGATCCTCCGTTGAACGACATTAATTCAGGTCAGTCAGAGGAGAATAATTGTGTTGAACTGAATGCTGAATGTGGATAATATGCACACCTTAGAGGCCTTTAATAGGCCTTTGGGGAGCACAGCAAGAACTCTCCTCATTGATTAGAAATGGTAAATCTGAGCCAATGTGTGTGTGCCCGTTTAAACCCCCCCCCCCTCACTGTACACTGCTATTCAGCGCATTGTGTATGGTGGTGCTAATTGCAGTAAGCAATAGGGCTGTCAGGACCCAGCGGAGGCATTTAGGTCCTCACGCACACATGGTTCATCACTGTCTGAGCGTAGACCTACATTACGAAACACCTGTGTCCCCATTCCAGCCTCCCGCTGCCACACACCTGACCCGTACCCATATACGATTAAGCTAAATCTCACAATGCATTGATCACCTGCCGTTATAGGTAAAGGGATTGTTGAGAGAAATCAGCGCGACTCAGAAAGAGACTCTGAAGTTGTCAGTGCAGCAGCTCACAGCTTATAAATCTCTGAGGGGCTTTTACACTTAACAGAAATTAGGGCCAATCTTTTCTATTATGAGCCTATGTGTTCAGATCTTCAGGGGACAATTTGTGGTATCTAGTACAGTAAACAATCCAACACAGAAGCAAAGTAGAAAATAGGAATCGGTTGAAGAGATTACGCATTATGTGTTCATACGGTAATTTTATAAGCCTGTACATAAGAACATTTCCCATCAGTGCTCTAAGCAACTACTTACAGAGTTGTTACAAAGACATTTTCCTCAAGAGCAAAAACAGCTCCACTAAGAAAACTCCATTGCAGGTACCTTTCTAAGCGCCTGGATGTTTTTAAAATGCTGCAATGTACTGCTGTGCGGATCACACTTCAACTAGCTGAATGCTAATGCCAGCATGCTACATGTAGCAGGTTCTGATAACATGTCATGTTCACGGTCCTACTTAGGAAATTTCCATGCTGACATTTGCTAATTAGCAGTGAGTTAGCACCGCTGATTGAAAATGTCAGTAATTCATCCTCATGAACCAGGGAACTGAATAAAAAAAGGGTTCCTTCTGACTAAAATATTAGAACAGAATAGAATAGAAGTAGCCTTTATTGTCCCGTCGAGGGGAAATTCAGGCTTATTAATATGTAGATCAAATTTCACATTACAATAAAACAATTGTTAGATTTATTGAAATGGTGCTCTGCAAAATAGTTATTAGTAATTAGTGCCTAACATGTCATAGACAGAACAAATATGTAAATAACATTTAAATAGATGTTATTTATGGACAATAATTACATTAATAACTAAATAAAAAATTACATGGATGTCATACAGAATTGTATATCGGTTCATGCCAACACACAGCAGCACAATCAAAAAGTCTACTCACTTCCTGTCAGAGTTATTGCTGACAGATTTACGAATCTCAGCTGATCAGGTGGACTGATGCAACCAGGAGCCTTAACACGTAATTTCACATAGTATCACATGTTGTTTAGCTGAGTAAACAGCAACAAACTAGTCAATCGGACTCATAAAATAGTGTAGAGGTTTAAAATTGGGCAACGTAACCAATTTCTTGCACTAGTATGATTTTTTTGGCTGAAATCTGCTTTAAAAAAAGATGCAGCTCGTTTCTGCAAACTCTGTCTTCTACAGATAAGGTATTAACCAGTGATGCCCAAGTCACAGAATTATTTAAATCAAAACTATTCCTTTAAGAAGTTTGGACCAACATACCAGTGGGTGTAGTGTATTCTCAGATGTCTTTAGATAAGCCTTGACCTTTAGTTCTGATACTTTACCTCAAAGAAGACAGCCATGGCAGCGATGATGCGTCTCTCCTTGATGGCAGCGCTGAGGCTGTCAAAGTCATCGGAGTTGTAAAGGTAGATCTGCATCTGGGATGGGAAACAGAGCATAAAAACAGCTTGAGGAGTGGACAAGGAGAACCGAACAGTTCTGTCATCAATCACTTGGACGCACTGCTGAGAAGCTGATGAAAAGCCGTTTTGAGGGGCAGAAAAAAGGGTGTATTTATCACTCCTATAAATCTCTCATAATCTGTGTCAGTCTTTTTTGTGTGCTGCCACTCCTAGAGGATGCCAAAGAAATACGGCACCCCGTTCCTTAGGGCGACCATCCTCACAGATGAGATTGTAACGAGCAGAGGGGGGGGAAAAAATTGAGGGGAACATTCTTTTTTTTTTTTTTCCTCCCTGTGGAAAGATCTAACAGAATGGTACGCCTCTAATCATGGCTTCCAATTACCTTAAATCACCCACAACATCGCTTCTGATTTCACAACAAAGCTTGGGATGTTTGAGTATAATTTGAAACACATCATACACAGAATATATCGTATACCTGTCATGCCTCGAGCTTTCGCTAAAAAAAGAAGTAAAATCTAATTTCTTTTATTTCAAAGCAGACATATTATGATAGCACTGATCAAAATCAGCTTCTAATAGTAGCAATCAGAGCTGTCTGTCATCTTGCTGTCAGACCTCAGTAAACTGAAGGAAATTCTTTTCATGACAATGACTGAAGCTAATTGGCAATAATAATAATAATAATAATAATAATAATAATAATAATAATAATAATAATAATAATATCTAAAAAAGTCCTGGATGTTGATTTAATCAAAGAAGGCTCCTTTTTCATTTTTAAAGACAAATCACCCCCAAAAGCCACACCTGGCTGTGCTGACAACAGATACTAAATAAATAGGTAAATAAGCATGTAATCAAGGATAAGTCCATTTGTGCAAACCACAGGGCCTAAACCAGGTTCAGAACGACTCAATCCAAACAATTTAAGTTAATCAGCTTCCTTCAGAGTTCCTTATACTGCGGCCTTTAATGGAACTAATTTGTTGTCTGAGAACTCAGCAAGAAAGAGGCCTGGCCATTCATCACCCTTCAGATGTTATTAACTACATTACCCCATTAAGCAGCCCCCCCTTAGGCTTCATTTACTCACTGAGATTAGCTCATGTGACCTGTTCTTGTTAACAGCACATATTGGAAAACGGGATTTTCAATTACACACTTTTCATAGAAGTCAATAAAGCAACCTGAATCACTTGATTACACATTTTCTTAATGTATGTTTGTAGAGATATGACGATGGTCTCCTTGTGTGTGTGTGTGTGTGTTGATTTAAAAAAGAACAGGCAGGTGGTCTGAGGAATCTTTAAGCTGTCTGCAAAGCAGAGGGAATTGCTGTCCACATCTTCGAAATGACTCCAAGTTTATTTTATACTGGTCTTTTTTTTTTTTACCCCCTTCATTTTTAGCACAAAGTGAGAGTGAAAACAAAAGCTTAAATCCACTCTTCATTCCCATGTTTCATTTAAACAAGAAAGATGAAAAACAAAGTCAGGTTTGGCATGATTTCCCAAGACAGCTGAATGTTGATCCAGGACCAGGAAAAAAGTAAAAAAAAAAAAAAAAAAACACGCAATAAGTTTTTGCGAGCAGAGATGTTAGATCATATCACAGAAAAGCAAATTTTTTACTCTTTTTAAAAAAACAGTGCTAGCACATGTTTGTGCTGGTTAAAAAAACAATAGTTGCTGTTTATATATATTACTTCATAAATATGTGTACTGTAAGTGTTTCTAAATAATCTGTAAATTTGACGTCTATTTTCTTCTTTCTTATAGCGCAGTGGATTCAGCTCCTAGGCTCTGCACAGGTCAAGGGATCAATCTCGACTCAGCCAACGCTCTCCTTGTGTTTCTAACCCAACTTTTAGTTACACAACAAGCTTTCAGTGCCACTGAAGCTTTTATCTGTCTCACTGTATGCTCACAGTAAGGTTTATCCGTACGGCCTCATGCCGGGTGTGTGAACGTATACCCGTCCGAGGGATGATTTGTAATCCATGTATAATTAATCTAACCTTGGTGAAACCCTAATGTATTATAAGAAAAGATCTCCCTAAGGTACCTCGAGGTAGGAAAAAAAAATTCACAGTTTCATTTTTCATCACGCCGTTTGAGCGAACAGGTGGTCCATCTATCGATTTCCCCACTTCACTCCTATGAAAAAGGCCATGGTTAGATTAATGTCAAGCTCAGGGGCCACAGGCCAAGCAGTCCACCGGCTCTTTCCTTTTTTTTTTCTTTTTTTTTGTCGAGGATGTTAAACACAACCGTACAACAAAGCTCAATAATACAGTTCACGGAAACTATTTTTTTCTTTGCTTCCTGTCTATATGTTTGCTATATTTATGTAGTTTAAAGGTTTTGGTCAGGTGGGACCTTCTTTTATTATAAAAAAGTAAATACTTCATGCCACGCAAAGCTGAATGTGACTCATTTGGACTGGGAGAGAATTAAAAAGAAACCTGGGAAAAAAACTGTTTCAGTTTAGTAGAAGCACAAAAAAAGGAAAAACACGTCTGGGAGTTCGACCTTCTTGGTCATGCTGCTCAAATCTTGAACGTACCACACACTCGACAAAACACAAGCTAACTTGTGCTGTTAAAGGTCACCCTGTACACACAGCACAAATATTTATACCTACTTTTACAACGTGTGCAATGTTGCTGCACACATCTTGTTAGATTTAATATAATCTCAAATACATCAAATTGTTCCATGTCATAAATATGAAAAATGAAAATAGCAAATCTTACAAGATGGAGCAGTCAAATGGCTAAAGGCTAGATCCTACAAAACCCATGTCCCCCCCCCCCCCACCCCCTTCAGACATTCATCATCTGATTTCACTTCTACCTTCTGGTTCACAGCGTGGAATAATACATCATGCTTGATAAATGCAGTCTGACTTATTGACAGAATTATTTTTGAAAAGCACACCTCCCACTCTGTGTTGTTTCTGTGCTGCACCACGTACACAAACACACGCAGTCAGATGGTGACGACTATTGCTCTCCCTAAATGAAAAGTCAGTGGTAACTGAACTTTTAAGTTAAAAAGAAAAAAAAAAAAGAAAAGAAGAGAGGGAGAACTATTCTTTCATGGAGAATGTGAGTGAAGTTGCCATGACAGAGTTCTGTTCAGGCACACTGTGTCACATGAACCCCATCTGAGCTGCATGTCTGTGTTCACTAAATAAATCACAAAAGAGAAGGGCGACTCATGATTTTACTCAGAAACTATACACATTCTCCGTTTAATTAAACATTTTTTTAAATTGATAAATTATACAAAACACATATGTAATTGAAGAAAATCCAAAAACAACTACAACAAAAAAATACAATAAAGTTGGGACCCAGGGCCCGTTTACCACTGTGTTGCGTCAGTTCTTATTTTGACAGAACTTTGTACATTTTTGGGAACTGAAGAGACTGACTGATGTAGTTGTGAAAAGCAAAGTATTTTTCCCCCCCAATTGTTGCTTTAGATTGCAGCTCAACAGTTCAGGCCCTGCTTTGTTGTTGTTTTGGTTTAGAAAAAAAAAAAAAAAACTTTTTCAAAGGGTGGCAGGCCTGGGCGGCAGATTGTGGGTCACCTGGTTTTTTATTCACAGCACCACATTGTTGTACGAGCTGAATGAGCACAGTCTTTCAGGATTCAGCTAGAACTTCCACTGGCATTGTTTAAATACGTTATATAATAGGGAGTGGCTCTAATCTAGTTATGCACACGTGTAATGGCAATAAAGGCATTCTATTCTGTATATATATATATATATATATATTCTTGTTTGAATTAAAAGTTTTTTTTTAGCTGTTAAATATGTATGTGAAATGCCTTGTTTGGATTTAAAGAGACGGCCTCAGAACGAGTTGTTCTGAGACACACCTCAGAAAAGGGGCGGGGCTTGTGGAGTTACAATAAGGAGGAATTCAGACCAAAGCATTGCAGTTACAATTTGTTTACACTCCAATTGAATGATTTAAATGTGAAAAAGGATTTAAAAGCATTATAGGTCTCCTTTAATGATGAATGACTCATATGAGCCACAAAAATCTGGAAAAATGGATTTTGAACTGTGGGCTGCTAACAGACCAACTGATCCCTCTCTTCTCACATTTTGTCCAAAAAACAACTTTTAATTCTATTTTATTTATCAATTAGATATAATCCAACATGAGTTCAGTTCAAACTAACTTTTGAAACTCAAGGCCATTTTGGTTAAAATCATTAAAAATACTTCTGACATTTTTTTGTTGTCATTTTTTAAACACTGCACACATTTCCCAGTCTTCTTGGACTACATCGCTGGCATCAGATTTGATTGTGTTGCTTTCTGTGTTCATTTCAACCATTTTAAAAATCACTTGCTTCTATCATTTGTTTTTAGTTTTACGTAGCGTCCAAATTTTTTTGGAAATAAAGTTGGAGCCTTGTGCATGTAAATGAGATACATTCATTACTGTCTAAAAAAACACATTTCAAATTAAAAAAATAAATAAATAAAATCAGCAGTGGACGTTTTAGGCTGCCAGTACCAGAGCTGGTAAATTTGCATTCCCTGAATCAGCACACAGATATGCTGCAGTTGAGGATGATTAGGCTTCTTCCTGCTCTTTCTGCACATTTTAAAATTAGACAAATTAGGAAAAAGAAATGTATTTTGTTGTATTTTTAATCACACCTTGGAGTGAAGTTAGAATTAATTAGATTAACTGATTAGTTAACGTTTTATAAAATGACTAGAAAATCTATTTATTGAATTAGTTTTTTCCCCCCAGTATACATAAACTACAGGTTGTGCTGAATAAAAACACCAGAACACAACATGGAAGTCATCACAGCATTTATACGTTTATAACAGAGGAAAATGAACTCACACAAACAGCCTATATTCTTAAAGTTCAAAACAAATCTTGGGGTTTAGGGACTTGATAGTTGAGAAACGAAGCACAACGTGATGTCTGTGTGTTGTCTCATCAGCTGACTGTATGTTACGTTACATTCTGTGCTGCAGTGATTCCAGTAATGATGTGCTTCAAGGGTTATTCAGACTACTGATCTGAAAAGAAGTGCACCCTGCAGAAAAGACCAGAAGAGCTGAGATAAATAGGTCGCTCCACGCCCTAAACTCTGTGTACGTAAACGGTTAAAAGGGGGAGTTGTTTGCAATGTCTGTTTGTGGTACAGACATTTTATTAATTAATTATTATATTTATATGTTTTACTTAAGCAGGTTTTGTTTGTGCAGTTATACAGCTATCTCTAAAGCAGGAAAAGGCTAGATGTTTGAACCGTTAACTTTTTTTCTTTAGTCTCCCTGTTACTGCTTGCTTGCTTCTGCTTGCTGACTAGTTTTTTATGCACTCAATTGCAGCATGTGGTGTCCAGGTGTTACAGCTTACTCAGGATGTTTAGACACATTTCCTATACAGCTATAAAAAGACATGGAGCAGACATCACCATCAAGCAAAATTTAGTTGTTTTTTTCCACCACCGACTATGTAAAAAAAAAAGAAGGAAAGAAAAAAAAAACGAGTGGCTTTTTTTTCTCCTTTCAAAATGAGCTGAGCTACTTAAGCCTCTCCACCTACCTCTTTTCAGGTATGCATTGAGCTTCTTATTTGTGTAAAATGAAAGATTAGCATTGGAATCTGTGCTCCTTTGCGTTAAAAAAAAAACCTTGATGAACACACAAAGACATGCCACAAACCTATATCTCTCATCTTTGAATTATGGACCTGGAGGGCATAATTTTCATTTTCACCTATATGTGACGATTGTATATAATCCGGTGCCCTTTAACTCTGCGCTGAACGCAAAAATGATGTGGCAAAAATAAATCTAATTACCCAGCCATTGAGCATCAAAAGAAGTGCTGGTAGAAGAGGCTGCAAAGACGAGGGCCAAGAAACAAACAGGAGTCGGGCTGAAGCTGCGTGTTTGGATTTACTACAGAGAGGCAGTTTAGCAGCAATATACTGCTTTTTACACATTGTTAAACTGAAATGAATTATTGAAAGTGTTACATTAGAGAGTGTAAAAAGAATATTTACTTTAACCCTACAGAATATCAAACGCATGATATATTTGTTAATTCAATTTCGATAATTATGAGCCGTGCAGCAAACGATAAAATATGAAAGGCAGTCAGAACTTATTCTCTGCATGACATTCAAAGAGTGGGATTTGTACTTTAATTCATTACTCAGAATAAATCATAACTGAGGCTTCCACACTTTATACTCTACATCGCCTTTATTAGAGTTTTTGATGTTTTTTTTTTGTTGCTTTGCCTTTATTAATTTCGATCCGTTCTCTTTTTAAACCAGTTGCACGCTGCAGCTTCAATTAATAACACAGTAAATCGATGAAACTCTCTAAACCCATCTTGCAATGAAAACTTTTAATTGTTACTTGAAACGAAAAACTAATATTGTTGTGGATTATGTCATCAGGTACTTGTCTTTTCTAGGTTCTGCATCGAGGCGTTTTTGAGCAAATTGACAAAAACCTGTTAACATGGCAAAGCAACATTAAAATTATGTTATTAGGAAATCTGTTATTTTTTCCAAGTTTCACTTTTTCTGTTTTTATTTTTTTTTAATTCTGCTTTTTCACATTTTTCTTCTGAATTCCACATTTTCTTCTTGTTTATGACGTGAGTCTTGACTGTAAGTGGTCATCACATGTATTCTTCCAGTCAATCATGTGCTGACAATACTTACAGAAAAGTTGTTTTGCAGATTTATTAAAATTGCTGGGATATTGTTCTGCACTAAATGTTGAACTAAGCTTCACATTTTTTAAGATTTTGGAGGATGCTTGTGTTTCAACGAGCCTCTTCTCCGAGGTTGACCTAATTTTTTTTTTCGTCTGTAGGGACAGGAGAGTCCACCACATGTAACCAGGTAACAGCAGGTACAGGGGGCAGCAGCAGCAAACACCTCACAAACCACTATGTATCGTTACCTTACTCACACAAATGAGTGTGTTCTGTGAGATTGTTGCACTGTATTCAACTTTGTTAAATACAGTTATTCTGTCAGCATTTTCTGCCTCACTGAAATCATAGGTCTTCTAAGCTCTTTCATTCACCTGATTCTCAACATTATCTTTGTATTCATATTTTTTTTTTATCTAAGTAAATGTTAGGTCAATTAGTAACTCTAAATTGTTCCTGTGTGTGAGTGAGAGTGTGAATAATTGTTTCTCTCTGTGTCCCTGTGATGACATTAATGTCATTATCAGCCCAGCTGAGTTCTGCTCCCCGCCTCTCCTCTGCCTGCTTCATTTCGGACTGCTCACATCTGAGCGGGAAGTGGAAGCTGTGATTTATGAATGACCAGAGAGAGGATAAAGGTGGACTGATCTGTGCTGCCATTTCGTGGAAAGGTCTTCTGAAAGAACCTAATGGCAGCTGGAGGTAAAAATAAAAAGCATGGATGGATGGATAAATGAAAATAAATAAATAAGAACCAAACGTTCCAATGCTGAATTTTAGGTCACATTTTAATGCTATACTTACAAAACATCAATAATAAATTAATTTGACTACTCATTTAGAATTGAGTATGAAATTGGAGCTGGGTAAAATAAAAAAAATGTGCAAATGTAATATTATTGGTATAAAGAACCCATTTTTCTCACACTTCTTTAACAGTTCTGATATTATAGTGCTCACAACACTCCCTTTTATGGTTTAACCTCTCATTCATACATGTAAACAGTATGGACATCCAGGGAAGTGAGAGAACAGTAAACTGGTCAGATATTACTGACATGCAGAACACAAATACATGGCACTTGACACATAAAACCTGTGATTTTTTTGCAGTCTGTGTAGTCTTTGATATTGATTTTGCACACATCAGTATCACGACTGCAATAAATATTTGATATACCGAGTTTAGAACAAAGTTCTATCCATAGAATATCTTGGAATAAAAATGGTAAAACTGTGAAAGGCATGAATTCTGCATCAACTGTTTTATACCCCTGGGCTTGTGAAGGTTGAAAAACCAACATTTTTAAAAGCACCACCAGCTCCATTCCTGAAAGAATTCAGTAAAATCTACAAGTCAACTTGTGCCTTAACCTTTATTTTAGGGTTCAATAATTAAACAGTTTAGGAGGGGTATTAGCTTGCAATCTATTTAAAAGCTGCACTAATGATTCTCCCACAATAAGCCTTGACCTTCAGTACCAAACCTTGGACATTTGTCAAACTGTGTGCAGCAACATGATGTTTTACCTCTACGGGAAACCTTCTGCCATTGATGCTGTGTTCTGAGCCTGCTGATCCATTAGTCTGGCCCCAGTGAAACTCCATCTTCTCGGCCTTAAAGCGTCCTGGCAGTCCACCACCTCTTACAAAGTAGTCATCTTTCAGAAGCACAGCAACTGGGGGCAAAGAGGGTCAGAAAAATTAATCAGAGATGGAAATTTAAGCACGGCAGTCTAAAGGCATCGTTTTAAACAATAAAGAAATCAGTTTTTCTATTACTCAGCGGTACAGCTATTGATTTTTGTGTAATAACCCTGTTTTTTTTTTCCCCAAATGATCCATTTAGGTTCTGATCTTGAGATGACATTTTTTAAATCTTAAAAAGACAATCAAAATGCCTATTTTATGTATAATAAAAGGAAAATCTATGCAGTTATGTTAAGAGTCAATCTGTTTTTAGTTGCTAAGCCTCAATGACATTCCAAGAATAAACGGTACAACAAGCTATCAAATTTCAGAACATCGTAACGATTGAGGATCTTTAAGACCTGTACAGAGAAATTGCTAAATGCAACATCAGTGCTTGAACCTCCAAAAAGATCCTTGTGACGTGCTATTCACAGAAGCACTAACATGCTTCCCCCCAGTGGCCTTGAAATCCCAGAACAGATTCAGTCAAAGCCACCATTTCTCTAATTGTTGCATGACTTGCGAGGAAGACATGATGGCATTCGCACGCCTTGTGATCTTTATCCACATGCCAGCTCTTTACGAGGCTGTATTGCCTCTGCTTCCACTGCGGAATAGCAGGCATTTTCACATTTTCTCTCAAGTACGATCATTAACCGTAGCCGCTTCGGCAAAAAAACTGTGCTTTTTTTTTTTGCAGAGAAATAACTCGGACATCCCTCTCATTTCTTTCTTTGTGGAAAATCCTTTTTGTGGTCCCTGAATATATTCAAATTCATATTTATAGTTTCATTCTACACACGCATTTATGACTTCAAAAATGTGACACTGCAAAGATTACGAGCAAACAAACTGCTGACATCTTGTAAATTATTCATTTTCCTGCATATGACTGCTGGGTATTTATATGTGTAAATATCAACGCATGCACATTTCTCATGCTTTTAAAAGAAAGCCCAACTAAAATGACACATGTGGCTTTCTAGATTAATATCAGCATTGACCATTTGGATTTAGCAAATAAAAGCTTTGAGAGGTCTTTGCTTTTATATAATTAAAAAAATCCTTGTACTTATTATACGCCAGTGCTGTTTACGTCACAATGCAATATAAGAAGAGACAGCTCAACAAAATGCCTCAATCTCTTAGCCCTGCAGTGAGATAAATATGAGTTTGGCCTGAGTTTGAACTCAGATGCGAAGACACAAGGAGGACATTACTCAAAATGTACATCAGGATGGAGAAGATTAAAAATGGCAAGTGCATAGCAATGTCAATGATATCTGTGCAACACCAGATAATAGTGTTTAATATACTGCATAAAACCTTCCTTGTTCATCTTTTTAAGACAAAAACAATTGCAGAAAGCTGGCCATGTAAAAATATGTTCACAATGGTGAGTGCAAGAACTCAAGGAAATCAAATATGTATAAATCTAAAATGGTAATTTGCAATGTGATTGAAGCTCAGTTTTTATTGTTTTGATCATTGACTAGTATGGGTTTTACAGTTTGAATGGAACGTGACATTCCTGTTGAAATACATTATGAAGTCCTGACAAACTGAATCGTGCATAACACCAGGCACGGCATTTTGTTATAGAATCCCTTTTACATCAAGCACCACCTGCCACCTCTTTCACGTGAGCACTGGCTGACAAAAGGTATCAAAAGAATCAGGAAAGACGTGTCGAGAACACAGACGGTCTTTAGGCAGCTATCTTTACTCCTGTTGTCATGGAAAGCTGTGAAGACTTGATTTACTTTCTGTTCGAGTTAAACCTACAACCCAAAATGGCATCACATAAAGTCCAAGTCTAATTTACGGTTTCAACATTACTGATATTAAAAAATGGAAAAATAAATATCTAACCAGAATGCATTACTCATCTATTAGATAAGGAGGAGGAAAAATATATGTTGTGTGCTCTATGGGTTAAAACACAATAGGGCCAATAATTGTCATTAGTCCCAGCTCCGTTTAGAGTCTCCAAAAAAAGGCTTCAATTTTAATAAAGCATTATTTGATAATCCACACACATAGATATAACCTAATGTGACTAAATTACAAAAACAGCTGCGAAAATAAGTTCATCCACAAGAACATACTATGAAAATTGATCTGTCTCACATTCACACGTAAATTAAATAAAGTGGTTTCGCGTTTTCATTAAAATCCCTGTGAGCCTGTTATTTCTGCTAAGTTTTTTAAATGTAACTTGTACTTGGCTTCCAAGGGGTTTCCAATAAGGATTTCTGTCTCCACTAGTTTCTGCGTGATGGGAAGAAAAAAACAATCTACTGTGACATTTCTTTTGCAAAGTTTAACTATGCAAACAATCAAATAACCTAAACAAATGCACATTCAAAAACTACTTACCGTAACTTAGATGTTGATTTAACACAAGAACACAAACTAGGGACAAACTAGGAGCCTTTTGCCTGTACGCACGTGTAAACATGGGTTCTACAAAAAAAATGTGGTCCACCATTTCTGCTTTTTAACTTTATTAGTCGTTTCTTTTAAGTTTAACCTGTGTTCTACACCATCTGAAGCATGATAGCCAACCCATAATATCATCTTTATGCTGTCCTGGTTTAGATCAAATGCTACTGTATCTTGGACCCTTTCCCACATCAACATTTGACATCATTAGCCAGCTTATAATTGGTGCACTGTCAGCTGATCTCTCGCTTTACACAGGGATTTAGTCAGTCTCTTAATCGGGATGGCCCATTTTTAATCATAACACATAGCAAAAAAAAAAAAAGGGAGGATGAGCGTGTGAACAAGAAAACACAGATTGTCAGTAAACAGATAACATAATGGACAAGTTGTGAAAAGAGATTGAAAGAAATTAAAGCAACTCAAAGAAAGACGCCAGCTGATGAGATGAGGGGGGGAAAAATAGGTGTGATATTTTGATAAACAAAAGGAAGAGAGAATAAAAAAAAAAGATTTGAAAAGAAAATAACCTTGTGTGATGAGGGATGAGCTGAGCTCCTGTCGCGAGGCAAGAAAGAATCTGCCAGCGGTATTAACGTGCCAGTGCTGCTTAAGCTAAAGGCCCGCAGCATGAAGTAGAAGAAATGATGCAGGAGATTTTCAAGACTGAAAGCATTAGGTCAGGAAATAACTATCCATCACATTATCATAATTGTGCAACTCCTTTGCAATAGTGCAAAAAAGAATCCCTGATACCACTGTTGTTGAAGCAGTGTAATCTGGTGTGCAACACAAGAAAAGCAAAAAGAAAAAAAAAACGGAGATGCTGGCTGGCCTTTGGAGTTTCATTAGAAATGCGGCCCTGGGTTTGTGTGAACCCTCAAACAGCAGAGGAGGAATTAGTAGCTAAGCCAAAAAGACCTTGAATCACAGCCTGTGAAAGAAGGGGAGTGTGTGTGAAAGTAAATCCTTGATCAATGCAAATGTCCCGGGGGGCTTCAGATTCCCTCTGAATTTGGTTTAGAGTTGTTTGAAATTTTACTTAGACATGTTTTGTTGAGGAATGCTACTCGAATGGCAGCAAATCGGCCCGATCTCAAAGCAGGTCAGGGCACAAGGGAACGTCATGTAATCAATCTCAATGAAGTTTTAAGATCTATTCGTACTACTCCTAATTACAATACTGACTTAAACAGTGTGAAGGGTGTTAAAGCCCCTCTGTGAGGGGATTTGGACAACTCAATTTGAGTACCACCCCTTCTCCGGGCACTAGAAGGTTGGGGTACACGGAACACACCAGGTGCTTTTAATCTGTCAATATAACAGGCAGTTCCTTTTTTTATTTTGTGTGTCTGAACAGCTGAAACTTTGGAACTCAGGTTTTTGGTTACTATTTCATCATAAGAATAAGAATAAAAGAATAAAAGATAAGAATCATAAGAATAAAATCATAAGAATAAAAGATTTTTCAATGTAAGATAAAAAATCATGCAGTTTTTGTAGTTACCATGGTAAAATTTCTGATAGTGAGTTTTCCAGTTTCAAAATCAAATTACAATTAAAAAACAAATTTGACTAAAACACTAATAACATCTCCAGCTAAGCTTTTGATTACTCAATGAACAGGGGCTAAAGGTAATAAAATTAGAGTAGAGTTTTTCAGGCCCCGATCACAAAGTCTCAAGTGTGGTTGTTTATTTTGTTTTTAATGGCACAATGTGATGTGATGTGATTATTAGGGCTGCCACGATTAGTCGATTAATCGATGACTAATCGATTATTAAAATAGTCGACAACTAATTTGATAATCG
>JAUBOC010000138.1:11431913-11449888 GCA_032275365.1 Anablepsoides cearensis | reverse complement strand
ATGTTGCGGACCTAATAATAATTATAAGCGGATTAGAATTTGCGGAACTAACTTTTTCATTAGCGGTGCCCACCACTGCTAACTACCGATATGTTTTGTGTTGCTTATCACTACAATGTAAAAAAGGTCAAGTAAATTGCATTTAATAGCTAATAATTAGGAATGTTATTGTATGACATACCAACTAAATCAACTTAACATGTACATGCTGGTGAGGTTGGTATGAATTTGTGATTACACAGTAGTACAGGGCTAGGTAGAAATACAATAACATGTATACCAGAGTATTCATACATAGCGGCAGTTTTGATTTAAATGCAATCTTTAAAATTACCATGCAGAATTAATCTAAGATTTGTGCAATTAGGTTGAAACGTTGTAGCCATAGCATTTGTAAAAGATTCTCCTGCTTTCCTGCTGTGCAGCAGTGATATAATTGTCGGCTTCCATTAAAGTCTGATGTGGGATTGCAATTGGACGGTGGACAAAAGCATGACAGACAATCTGACATCCCCAAATCAAAGCAATTATAATTTGGCGAAAACTGAAAACACATTGTGGAAACCCCAGCTCCAAACGCATCATCATTCACACAGCAAGCAGCTGGTCATTAGGTATGAAGGGCAAAAGGGGCAACAGTAGATACCTGCCAGAGGGTCCAGGTCTTAGGGACCAAGGGACGCATTGGTAGGAGAAGGAGCTGACTGAGGGTCACTTTATAGCGATAAAGCAGGACAAGCATAAGGAGGCTGCTGTCTCCCAGGGTGACAGAGGTTATGAGACAAACAGAAACCTCTCACATACCTGTCTGTCAAATCGCCAGCATAAATCCATGATATGAGGCTGGGACTAAGGAGACCATTAGCTACATTCAGCAGAAAAAGGTGAAAGATCTCCTCCCACACAATGACCCACCCCCCAGATGGCACGTTAGATGGAATTTTATTCCACCAGCCTGAATATATTATTCTGTCTGTATTTTAAGCATTTGAACCTTCAGTGCAATTATATGCTGCAATATCCAAAAAATGTCTCAATAATCAAAGCCGCCTTGCCCTGTAAATGGATGCTTACATGGAAGTTGCAGATATGGTGAATATGTGTTCCTCATGATAAGCATGGAGGCCAAGATGTCTTCTTTATCGGATATAGCTATGGATTCAACAAAATTATATGGAGTGTGCAGTCAGAAATTCCTTTCTTTGTCAAATAATGTGCATCAATTAAATAAACAATGAGTGTGCAAGCTGCCTGCGAATGATAGTGACCCGTGCACTGCCCTAACATTGTAATTACCTCCAAGAGAATTATGAACTATTCTATTTCTCTAATATTCCCAACATAATTAACAAATGTGAATAAAGACATAGTAGGACAGAGATGTATTCATAAAATAAAAACAAAACATGGAGAACTGACTGACTGTGAATCCAATGTGAGATGTAAATAAGTATTAAATAATAGGCTTCTCTAATACTTGTGCCTTGGGTTTTTTTTTTTTTTTTTGACGGAAAAGACAAAATTTCATGTCTAAATCTATCTACAGCATAAGAGCTGCGTTTGACAGTCATGTCCATTAAAAAGTAAATTAACACAACAAACCACCTGACATAAAACCCTAAAGATACATAATCATTTAGCTGATTATCTATTGTATGTCAATTTCTCAGCTAATAGCTCTGGGGACCACCTTGTTGGTGCTAAAATGTGTGTCAAACTGTGTTGTTCTGCATTTTTCATATTTCCGACTGAAGGAATGAGAACACACTGTGTCTTTGTGAGGCTGCTGATAACAAAGTACCCAAAGATCCTATTTAAAATTGGTTCTTTGTCAAGTTGTCTGTTATGTGTCTAAACAACACCAGTTTATACCATAAGTTTAGGAGTCTTCTTTTTGCCTGAACGATTCACAAGTCATGGTTAAGTGGCTTAAAAAAACAACATGAAAAAAACCCAACATTCTTCTGAACATGATCAAGTACTGTGCTGAAAATGAGTAAAAAAGCTGTGAAGTCCACAGTGAAACTTTGAAAAATTCCTGCCTGAGAAACTATGTCTCAAGGCCATTTTGATTGATTACAAGAAAGTCTGTCTCCTTGTAAGTAGATAATATAAAGAAATGAGGGATGGCTGAACACTTTTGCACAGTACTGTATGTTCTAAACATTTCTCAAGATAGCTGTTACTGCTGCAGCAGCCTGGGTAATAAATACAGCAGAACGACTGTGCAGAGTCTATGTTTAAATGATAATGACTGTATAGGAAAGGTCACAGGGTCTCCACATTTAATAAGTACCTTCCTCTTTGGTGCATGAAGTCCAAACTAATCCAGTCATTAACATGAGACATTTAGGAAACAGACCAAAACAGACAGCCAAAGGCCGTCTTAGTCTAACCTTCTTGGCAGAGGTAAACAACAACTAGAGCCAAATGATGTTTCAGATTTGCACCTGTGAACTTTGACCTGAGCTAAACAGACATGTATTTATTTATTCTAGCAGAGGCAAATTGGCAGTACAGAGAAGCCTCTATCTGCAGAGCCTAACTCTTCTATCTGAAGCTTATACAAATGGTTTCACAGTCATCCTGTGCTTGGATTTTCGGCGCTTAAGGGTTGGAGAGTGTGTTCATATGGGTTCTTTCTTTTTTTTTTTTTTTCCCCAAGACTTGGGCACCCCAAAACTGCTAATTAAGTCACAAATCACAAGACTGCACATGGCCACATCCCCAGATAAGTGTTGAGCTAAGCACAGCAAGCAGACATTTTAAATCAAGCCTTAATCCAGACTGTGTCTCACTCACCCTTACTCACCACCCCACAGCATCCACGAGGAAGAAAAAAAAAACCTGCTCAGAACTGGTATGTGGCCTGCATTAGGAACAAGAGATGAAGAGGAAAATTAAAGAATAGAGGGGAGGAGGGAGCTCACAAAAAGCAGCAGAAAATTGATTCCTAGGGAGAGGTGAATGCTGGTGAAGATTGGCTAAATTCATTTCAAAATTAAAGACGCTGGAGGCAGGTTTTCTGGTACGAACACTTAGAAGGAAAAATAAGTTTTCTAAAACAACAATTCTAAATTGTCTTTCGCCGTTCAAAGATCGTTTTTACTGCACCTTCCATTTGACACAAGCGCCGAGAAAGAGACGTACACAATGAAATGAAATATGAGGTGGGTGGTATTGTCAAGCTAATGGTTGTAAAAGCAAAGACAGTAGTGTACACATGAATGAATGACAAAGTAGTCCTTCACCCTCTGGCTTTAAAGTTACTCTCTTCATCTGGATGCTAAAAATATACTGGAAAAAACAAAGACAATAAAAAAATTGCTCAATTTCTTTAAAAAATGAAAACAACAAAATCAAAGCTTCTTTTGCAAATCCAGCTTAATGCTTGTGCAACATGCTCATCTTTAGGCTTTAAAAAGAGAAAATTGGTGAAGAGCTTTAATACAGGATGAAAGGTTTAGACTTTTGTACATTATAGAATACAAGGAGTAGCTTCTACCCCAATAATTTCATGACACATCTGCATTATTTACTACCCCTTGCAGGTATTTGAACTCACACTTAAATGAGTCATGAGACTCCACAAGACAAAAGGATGACAGAACTGTGATCTTCTACCAGCTACTGTGCATTAAACTACCAAAACATCAACAATGCCATGTATTTTATGGGGACTGTCAATTGTTAGTCTTCAAACCTGAATACATATAAAAAATAAAAAAAACTCCAAACCATATTGCCCTCCTCAAAGGCACTATTAGCCCACAAACTAATTCAGTACAAGGAAGAAGAGAGCAAAAAAAAAAGACTCAAACCACTCTAAGCTATTGCCATCTCTGCTCTCTTCTCGCCCCCTCGGCAGCTATTATTCTTGTGGTTGTTCTGTAAACAAAGCAGGAACAACAACAGCTACCTGTTTGCAAAGCAAGTGTCCTTAAAATTTAGAATCCTGGGAGAAATCGATATCAGTGGTGTAACTCAGTAATCCAGAGATAGTAGCGCAGAATAAACGAGCTAACAAGACAGGAAAAGTCTAAGTGATGGAGCACAAAACACCATCAACTACTTCCATGCAGTTACTCATTGGTTTGAAGTGCAATTTAATGCCTAAAAACCTCATTGAGTTTGAAAAAAAAAAAAAAAAAAAAAACAATCATCAAATGTCATCTCATAATACAAGGGAGGGACCGCACGCCTTCCAAGATGGTGTCATCATGTCACTATTATGACCTTGCTCCCACCAGTTAACTCCTCACCTCTCCGGGGATGTGTACTCATTATAAAGTCAGTCATCGTGATTATGAGTTTAAAAAATTTGCTGAGCTGCTATCTAGCTCATTTCAGCTCATCAGCATAACCGCATTAGAGAGGGAACCTGTGGGCTGGCAATCTCACATTTCCTCAATATTGCAGTCCCAGCAGGCCGAGCACGTCCACATCCATTACGTTGGACCTGAGCCACCAACGAAGCCTAATATACTGCCACGAGCACACTAACGCCACGCGACACCTGGAATTTAATTAATTAGCTTTACACAACAAACTGTCAGTCCGACACATCAATCTGCCCTAAACAGCAAAACCAGAAAATTTGGCTGCATTTATCATATCTATTGTGCACCGGGGAGGTGGGGGGGGGGTGTTGGTGTTGGTTTCATGTATAATAGCAGTGCTGGCTGAGAGGACGGTTCTCAAGACATGCCACTGTAACAATACAAACAATCAAGTCAACAAAAACTCAGTTTACTCAGTGTGCAGGAATCTCTAATTTATTTCCATCCATAATATATTTACCTAATCTAGGAAAGGAAACAGATTGTCAGAGGCAGTGGGAAGTAAGATGATTTGGAGCTCAATTCTGCTAAATTGGTTGCTGCCAGTGTGATACATCATGGAGAATTAAGATGCCTCTCCCCAAGCACAGAACTTCAGCAGCCATATTGGCACATCTGTCAAGGGCCCACCCCTGACAGAGACAAATTGACCAATTCTGGCACACAAAGGCTGATCCAGAGTGCTAGCAATAACCACGATGAATAATGAGCCAGTTCTGGCTTCGGCAAAATTCATTTTTAATAATTAGTGTTGCTGCACCTCTCATTTTCTGAGAAAATGAGTGCAGGTACATCTACAGGTTGATACAACACATCAGCAAGACTGCAGGAATACAGATGATGTTGTGTGTTAAGCTTCCATCATCACACAGAATGGCTGTGACTTGAAATGCAGGCCGTAAGACAGATGGATCTCTCTCTGTTCTCCCAGGAGCAGGAAATTAATCAAGTCCAGAGAGCTCTGTGGTAGGAGCCGCTGTACGGAAACGTTTCGGGATGAGCACCATAAAGTTCAGAAGGTCATAATAAGGAGGGGGAAAATATGGAAGAAATGTTTAGAAGCAATAAAACTGTGTTCTAATGATTACAGTCCACATACCAATTTTCTATTAAAAAAAGAGAAAAAAATGAAATACAAACGCCAATAATATAAGTGAATATTAAAAAAATGGGAGCTTTCAGTGTACTTGACATCTGGCAATGATGTGTGTTAAAATGCTGCCAGTATGTAAGTGACAAAAAAGGAGAAAAAAAAAATCGGGCAAATGCAGGTGTTTCTGTGATTGTTACGAGTTGTGTGTTGCTCTCAAGAGCTGCTCCAACTAATTGATTAAGATTATAATTAGTACTTTGTAAAACAGTCGGTCACAATGACTTTTGAGTTACTATTGTGTAAATGTGCTACCAATGTATGCTGATCGAGTATAACAAGGCCCTTACTGGAACAAGGAACAAGATTTTTAAAATTCTGTGTGATTTAAATAGATTGCCATTTCATATAAATGTATTGTAATCTGTGTGAACAATAAAAAATGACAGATATAAACAGAGTGACTGCGGCACTGTCCCTGAACTACATATTAAAGTGTAATTTATGCTTCACAGTTTTTTTTTTTTTTGTTAATAGAAAGGGTTGGGCGATACTGACATAAAAAAAAACTATCACGATTAATTATGCCACTTAGCCGATAACAATTAATTTGATGATAATTAGATGAAAATTTCAGTTGCATGTGGCCGACTTTGTGGCCTTTGTCTGCATTTTCTGGCTTTCCTCCTACTCCAGTTTATGCTGGGGTTTCAGGTAATTAAACAAATCATTGAGTTAGGGTTAGCTGCTCCACTTCCACCATGGGGCTCACATGCGCATCTGTTGGTGATAGTGTGTCATACACAAAATACCTCATCACGTGGCACTAATTGCAGTAATAGCCATGTGGCAAATAAAATTTTTTGACAGTTTTACTGACAATTAAATGCACATGATCAAATAAATATCTATTTTTAACATTATTATTATTGTTATTTTTATTATTTAAAAATACATTTAGTTTGAAAGATCTCATATCATGCTGTTAACATATAACATATAATAATTTGAAATTCAATTGTAATTTTAGCTGACAGTTCTATCTTATGTTTGACCTGCAGAAAAGAAAAAATAATCCCAGTTACCATTAATGGAGACTTCATTGTTCTGAAATCGTGACAGCCTAACATTATTATTTAAAATGAGACAAATTTCATCAATCGGACCCCACTGAGCTCTTTGAAGCTCTTGCAAATTGAAGAGGCTTTGGCTTATAAACTAGTCTTTCTTATATGGTAAAAAATGTTTTTATCTTTTTCCCCGAGGACTTTGTCTCTGGATCCCTGGACAGTAAGCCCCATGCTTTAGCCTCCATACTTGTCCCTTGTGCAGCTGTATAGTCAGGGAGCTTTGCTTTAAACTCAAGTGCTTCTCGTACATGGAGGTCTACAGGGAGCAATCCTCCACTCGATTCATTACCTCCAGGAGCCTGAGCTCCTTCTGCTGGGCACCATGACAACATGGCATTGCTCTTTTCCCTCAAGCCTTTAAGGGTGTGGGAGTGTGTGTGTGTGAGTGTGTGTGTGTAGGTGGGGGTAGGGGGGTTGGGTTACAACATAAGAGACAAAGTGCACTCCTTTCACAAGCACCAAACTAATTTTACATGAATCAAAGGGTCTAAAATATCTCACCTAACAAAACAACCTGAAAACTGACACACTTTGAAATTAACCCAAAAAAACCCTGCTCTGAAATGAATCATAGGGGTGCCCCGTCAAAATAACTGTCATTAATATCTCACAGTGACGTCAATTTGCACAACAACTGAATAATTCATGATCAAATGAGACAGCGTTAGGAGCAAAAGATTAATGTGGGTTTAATTATAAAACCATAATGACAAATTATTTTTCAACTCGATTTCCATATCAGGGCAAAACTTAAAATAATAAAAACTTTTTCCTTTATGCGCTGCTGTTGTACACGTCGAGAAAAATTAGCAAAAGTCTCAAAATGGAGGCACCCAAATCTACAAAGACACCTAAAAAAAGCAACTTTTGTTCTACATATGCTAATATAAAAGACAGAATTGCAGTAATAAAAAAGAACAACCATATAATTTTATGGAAATTAATAACAGACGAAGAGCTGCAGTGAAATATATCCTGTATAAAATGACTACACCATTTCTTTTTTACTGACACTGACCATTTGTTTGAATTTAACATGAATTATTTCAACTCAACCTACCTTTGTTATTCAGTGGCACAGAAAAATAGTTGTACTCTTCTTAAGCTTAGTGTTAAGGTTGTGCAACATCGCAAAGTTTGACACTGAGGAGCTCTATTGTGAAAAAGTTTTGAGACAGTTGATTTGATATTTCATTAATTGTAGGTCATTGCACGATGCTCAGTCATGTCTTATAAATGTATTACTTGTTTGTTTTTTTTACTTTTGATGCACTTTGCATATTTGTTTGAAGGGATACTGCCACAGATCTCATGCACTGGAGAATTCCAAGAAGAATGCTAAAGAAAAAAATAAAGTATGTGCAGCAGCAGAACTGCGGGTTAATTCAAAGCCAAAACAAACAGCTCTGGCAATCGAGTACCGTGAGTTACCTAATCTTGTTTTGTATCCTCTAAAGTACTAATTAAGTTGGATCAACATAGCAGTTGATTGAAAATGACACTTCATTCACTTCATTATGTGAGACATGAGTGGAAAGATTGCTAATGATCATGGGCAACCTCAGTGAAGTGGAATAAAACAGTCAGGCTGAGGGGGAATATAATCCACACATATCAGACAATTGCAGACTTTTTCAGTGGCTGCAGCAGCTTGTCAGGGTGGCTTCCATCCAAACATCCACAACTGCTGCATGAAAAACAGACAGCAGGAGCCCTATCTCTGTGAAGCACTGCACTATTACTACGTTGTTAATATGAAAAATCACTAATACGCAGCACCTTGAGCTGCAGAATCAATTTGTGGTGGTTCTCTAAAGTATCATCAATTCAAAACATTCAACCTTCAAACTGAATGTAGAAAACCACTGAGTCCTAATTTACAACACAACCAAGCAAAGAGAGAAGATATAATCTGAGGATTTAGGGCTGCAGTTGGATGAGTTCTTCGCTGCATTTTTAATTCCCTCCATTTCAAACAGTTATTCTATTTTTCTGACCAACATCAAAGCCGAAACATCAGCCTTTCATTAAGGATTGACTGCTTTACTTCAGTCTAAAATGATGCGAGTTAATTCAGGAACAATCTCATCACGCAAGAAAAAAATGAAAAGATCGAATATCATCTTGGGGATATTAATCTATGTTTCTCTACATGAAAAGCTAGCGTTCCTTAGCTTTTTTCTGTTCCGTTCAACGAAATGTTAGAAAAGATCAGACTTAATGCTTCTGCAAACGCACATTAAGGTACTCCCAACTGCTGTGCTGTAATTAAACCACAACAATAAATCAACAAGAAGCCGATCAAAAGCAAACTAGTTCGTGTGTTGGCCAAAAAATATAAAAATAACGATAAAGAAAGCGAGTGAAACTAACAGAGATGATGTGAAAACCTGCAGAGATATAAAAAGGGGAAATGATGCATAGCCCTGTTCCTGTGGGAGTCTTATGGTGAGTATGATATCATCCCTCTTATGAAAAATGCCTCCACATGTGCACTCACCCACAGACACACACACACACACACACACACACACACACACACACACACACAGACACACACACACACACAGCCAGCCTTAAATAACTTTTAATCAAGTTTCAAGGTGTGAAGTTTCGAGACGACTTGCGTTGAGGCTCATAATCAAAGCGCTCAGGAAAGAGACATGTCATGAACTGATAAGAGTTCTTACTGCACCGTCTTAATCTCTAAAGCTTTGGACAGCGCAAAAAAAATAAAAAAATAATAATGCACCTCTATACTTATGGTGTAATTACAGTGAAATAATCCAACACCTAAAACACAAAAAAAAACATTTATCAAGGAACATTTTTGTTTAAAACTGAAAACAAACTGAAATAAAATATGTCCAATTATGACTTTTATATAATCCAAGTGCAAACTCAATTCCAAAAGACATAAAAACAACTAAAACCTTTCTCATTGTTAATTAGTTTGCTGTAGTTTTGGGAGCCTACGCTGCTCTGTATTCTTGAAACAGCTCCCCCCCGGAGCCGTTTGTGCTGGGAGGCTACACAGAGAGCCGAAAGGAAAGGCTTGCTCCTCTGTATGATGTGTGTGTGTCGAGCTCTTTGAGCTGAAGCCTGTCTTGCACAAGTGCGTTCTAGCTGGAGGCTAACGCTACTGCGTGCATTTCGGTTACACTCGCTTGCACAGAGCAAATGCTCTTAATAACCATTTAGCTACTAAGGCACGCTTGTCTGTCTTCTATTCACAGCCTTAGCCACTAATTACATTCCCAAAGTAATGGACAGTGCTGTGTTCCCTCAATGCTTCCCTTTTTTCTTTGTACAATCAGCCAGCTGCCTTCACTAGTAGGAATTGGTGGTCACTGCAGGCCTGAGATGAATTTACAAAAGTAAACCCATGTCAACCCGTTCTTTAGTGCAACGTTTCAATTTGCCAGGGTCTCTTGATGTTAAAAAGATCTTTGTTGTTTTTTTAAGGATTAAGAAATCCTGTGGTCCTTCAATTGCAAACTAAGCATGTAAGCTAAATAAATAAAAAACATGGGGTGCAAAAGAAACTGATTTGCTTAATTTTTTACAGATGTCTGTATGTTTAGTAAATAAGTAAAACAAAATTGCAACTACTAAATTCACTGGGTCAGATTTAAGTATCATTAGTAAAAAGGTATATTTTCATTTGTAATTAAGAAATTTAAAAAAATTATTAGGAATACTGGACTCAACTTTGCACAGCATAAGTAAAATTGAATCAGCAAGTACTTCTTTGGGTATTAGCCAGTTTTTAGTTTCAGGTCTATACCATGATGTTAAAATGTCACAGTTTCAGAGCACTGCATAAAGAAGACCAATTAAAATGTAATTGCGTTTTGGTGAATATCAAAAATAAGTTCTCTCTGAAATAAAGGAAATGTCAAAGGCATAACAGAAACCTTTTAGCTACAAGTTTTCAAGTTTCCATCTAAAAATCTGTAAAATAAAAATGTATGCTCTGTGACCAGTTCTTTACCTACTTTAACTAATCATCAGGGTGATTTTTATCACACACTGTGGTTTCTCTCATTTTTACAGTAAGCACAAACACAGGCATGGGCCAAAACAAGCTGATTACCATAGTGTTGTATCATCAAAATTCTTTTCTAATCGAAGCCCTGAAACCGTTTAATCTCATCATCAGATAAGACACACCAACGGAAGAAGGTGATTAAGGTTGACTATTTATAGAATGGTTCTTCGCATAGAGGATTCCAGAAAACAAAAAACCATGTTTGAAGTGATTAGGCTTCTTATTATGGGCTTCACATACCTTGTACATTGTGAGAAAGCTGTCATGCTTGGATAGACAAGGCAGACAGTCTTTCACTGCCTCTACCAGACAACTGAGGGAGCCGAAGGCCACTAATAGAAGTGACATGAATACAAAGCAAACGTGAGTCCAAAGTGAGCACAGTTCATTTTTCCACTGTGAATTGTGCAATTTCCTTGCCTAAATCCCCCCACCTCTTTTTTTTTTCCTCGACTCGTAACTGCAGCACCAAAGACAAAATATTCCATCAGTGTAATAATTTTCAGAGCTGCAATGCACTCCAGCGGCAGAGGGACCCGGGCGCGTTATTTGCAAGGTGTTGTTCTTGGACCTGTAAATACGAGTACTCCCTACCCGAGCCATATCAGTCAGGTGCCCTCAACCAGAGCACGCAACCCAAATTTCCCATTGGAACGGCTTGACAGTCGACTATGGACTGTGTTTGCATTAGTGTGGATGTGTGAAGCTGAAAGTGCAGACGGTCTCTGGCAGAACATGCTTATCTGACCTCTTCACTTCCCACAAAAAAAAAGATATTACATACCAGTTCACAAAAAAGCAAAGTTCAAAATTAGATCAAAGCTATACATAAATGTATATGCATGAATTTATACCTACCATTTTTAATGCGCACAATTATATGCAAATTTGTATATGGCAAACACTTTTTTAAAAATAGTTGTTTTATTATTTATAGTTGCACACAGTACACAGGTACAACATCATAATCTAACATTAACCATCTGAACATTAAATCCCTTTGCCATATGTCAGTGTTTTTTTTTCCTTTTCTCCCTAATGCATTAGTTTAATTACAGTTATTAGGAGCAATAAAAAATACAGTTCAGGCACAAACGAATACTAAAAAACCTAAATCAACTTTTCTAGCTGCAGCAGTGAGAAAAGTGCAAAGGTTGCCAGAAAATAGTGGACCAAAAAAAAAAAAGTAGTGGGGAGGGGGATGACAGGTGTGTCAGTGTGGAGTTGAGCTGTCCCCCCCACCACACATATTTCAAGCTCTAGCCAGACCATAAATATGAGCTCACCTGAATAGGACCAGTAGGGGTCACCAGCTGTCCTCCTCTCCCTCATTACGCCTGTGTTCCCAGGATGACTGCCTCCAGTGAAGCGAGGTTGGTCACCCGATGCAACTGAGGGGGGACAGAGATGGAGGTCAGAAAATCCACTGGGACCGGATAAAAAAAAAAATACAAAAAAAAAAAAAAAGGTTTCTTTTCCTGCCTTACTAAACAGCATAAAACAGATTCAGTTATCTTTTTAGATGCCTAAAGAGTTTTTTACACTCAAAAACAAAATTAGCATACATCTTTATTCAAGAAGAACAAACAGCAAATCATCAACATCATCTGAAACCTCGCTCACACTTAGCTCAAAACGTCTCAGCTAAGCGTTAACTCGTCAGTGTAGTAGGATGAACACAGAGACACAAACAAGCAGTCAGACTCACACCTATGGAAGATTTAGAAACACCAATTAACTTAACATGTTTTTGAACCGTGGGATGTAACAGGATCACATGGAGAAAATCTCAACAACCTCTGCGGGATCACGTAAACGCCACACAGGAGCTCAGTCGAGGTTGGAACAAGCCTTTTAGCTGTAAGCCAACTATCCATGATGCAGACTGTGATGCTACATGTCAACTTTTTTATTTTTTTTATTTTAAACCTGCCAACACCTTTCTGAAAATCACTCTGCTTCTCCAGTCACATAAAGAAAAATCATTTGAAAACTATATGAACATAAACATGTAATCAAAAACATCATTTCAGAGCAGTCACACAGTCAAGGCTGTTTGAAATTCAAATGCATCTGCATTCATACTGGCCTTACTGGCCACTTGATGAAACAAGAGCTTTTTCAGAAAATACCTCCAAATTACCATCAATTATCCCATCGACTGACCAACTACTCAATTAATTCATGACCTTCATGTCTCTTTGAGCTATTTTGACAAAAAAAAATCTGTTTTGTGAAAAGCAAGGCTTCACAGTCTAAAATGGAAAAAATAGCAAAAAGCAACAATGGTGATGATCTGAACAAAAAAAAAATGCGTGCTTTCAATCCAGGTGCCATGGTTTGACACAAAGCATTAATGGGTGGTAATTACCACCACCAGGATATCAGGGCTCTGCAGAAAACAAGGGGAGTCTCTCCAACAGCCCATATGATTGCTTCCTGCCCTCTTACACTTAAAATCCATCACATCCTTTACAGCAGCACTTCATCTGGGAAAGACAAAGAGTTAAAAAAGGCTGGATGGTCAATATAATAACATAACATATGCATGACTGAACTGAAGTTACAACAGCTTTCCTTCTGAGCTTCTACCTAATAAATCTAATTAGTGAGATGCAGGCAGTTTGTGCAGCCAAGGGTGTAGAGATGATCATCCCCATGTCTTATAGGCACAAATGTCTCTTTAACTTCAATGAAGGATTGCCTGAAATCAAACACTGTCAACAGAGCTATTGCAAATGCTAGGGGCACAAATTGTCCTTTAGCATACAGGCTCCCTAGAGCATCGCCTCAGACTTACAACAATCAAACTCACCCGGGAAAATTTGCTGTGCAACGGATGCAGCCAGTGCCAGCGGAGAAGAAAATGTCTAGCCCATGTCATTGTCAATCAGGGGTACAAGCGAAACAAGAGTGTTTTGTTTTGCTTTAAGCAGCTGAAACTTGCCGTGGCATTCAAAACCTGGAGATCTGCTAATATTGTTCCCTGTAGCTAGAGGGGCACAAACAACTGGGGAAGCAGATTGTTTCTGTGTAAAAAGAACAGCAGGGAAAGCTAAAACAAAACCTAAGATGACAATCTTCTGCTCTTAAAAGGAGGCAACAAAGTTTGAGTTTTTTTTTATTCTTTTACTAAGTGCTGTAACAGATTTATATTTTTTTATTCAACTGGTTACACATTGTACTGGCGTGATTTCCTTTGTAACATGCAGCTTGCACAACATTAAAGCTCAAAACACACTAATGCTACCGAAACAATGTTTTCACGTGTGTCTTGATTTTATTCTCACACAACGTGTGCTCTACACTATAATTTTGTGGGATTTCCTGCAGGCTTAAAAGCTTTAAAATCTCTGTTTTCTTGCTTTGTAACTATGACAACTCTATCGCTCTTATCACAAGTCTCGAGAGGTTTCAGGTAACTTTACTACAGTAGCAGAGCTCCCAAGCCTCTTGACACTCAGCCGCCTTTAGAATAAGCATTAAGTTTGATTGGCTTGTCAACACATCAAACACAAACTTATCTAAAGTGGCTGAATGAAAGGCGACTAAACTTCGAGGGTGTGGGGGTGGGTTCAGGGTTAATAATTGTTATTTAAACTTTCATTATTTAAGCTCCTGAATGTGAGATATTCAGGCACATTTGAAAGAGCAAGCAGTTGGAAACCGCCTGGGGAATCGAGTCAAGGCTTTGACGGTATAAAAACACCTTACCACCATTTTAGCACCTCTGGTTAGGAAATGTCCCGCGTCACATGGAGAGATTCACTGATTTTCCAACACCAAGTTCAACACCTGAAACCTGCCCCAGGTGATACCATCCTGTCATCGGATGTCACCTCATTTTTCACGTGCAACAGAGACTGTCAAGAAACAAATTCATCAAAATAGCTTTTTGAACAACAGGACCTCCAACGTCACCCCTGACCAGATCTGTACCCTGCTGGACCTGTGCCTCCAGACTCTCATCCAAATGAAAAATGACGTGAATGAGACAAGCGCTCTCTGGTGTCACCTAGAGTTTGACTGATATGGGTTTTTCATAGTTATTGTCAAGCTTTAAAGAGTCTGGACAGTAAATGGCCACTATGTAAAGTTATTTTTGTTCGTTTTTGGGCCAATAGTAGAAGAGGAGAGTAGGATCACATACAATAACAAGGATGAGCTAAACATATACAGAGCTGGCCACTGATGATTATATATATATTTTAAATGGCAATAATCTAAATAATAAACTTAATTAAACAGCAAATCAATAAATCAGTATACCTCTAGAGTCACCCAACAGGGCCGGTCTCAACATATACAAAATTAAAAACAAAGTGCTGAACTCCAATCAGGGATCAATGACCGCCACTCATTCAGATATGTCAATGACACCTGGGACAATGTCCAAGTTCAAGAAGTAGAAACCTTCAGTTAACACATCGACTTCATTGACAATAACATTAAATTCACAAGAGAGGACACTAAAGATAACAAGCTCACTCTTTTTTGACTGTTCTGTGTGCATTAAAGGAGGATGGAAGGTTAAACATTGAAGTACATCTAAGAAACTTATACACACACAGATCAATACCCACTGTTTGACTCTCACAACCGCTGGAATACAAACTGAATGTCATCAGAACTCTGATGCTGAGACTATTCCTACGAAGACACAGGTGAAACGGATCAAAAAAGCATGTGGGTATCCAAACAAAGACCTTTGTCCAGTCAACTAAGAAATCTGGGAAAAAAAAAAGACGTTAAAAAATATTGTCATCCCACTCCACTAAACCTAACACCACTCTCACACAGAAACTGGTCCGCATCGAGGATTAAGCAAACAAAAGCAGAACAATGTGGTATATACACTGCAGAGAGGAGTACTCACAATTTATATAACTTAAAAAAAATCCAATCGCATGCCCCAACAGCTAAAAGCTCCCTGGGTTTAAACTCAATGGTCCACCAACGTATAAAAGATTAGGGACACCGTTTTTGGAGACACTAATGTCCACACTGGACACCAAGAAGACATATGCTTTTAGAGAACATTAAACTAAGCCATTACTGGCTCTTTTCAGACATTAGTAGCACTTTATCAGCACAAAAAAGGACATCATGTTAAGCCTCTGCTGATCCTCTTGTCAGTCACGACCCAAACAAAAACAGATCAGATCACCACTGCTTCACTGTGCACACAGACACCACAAGAAATCAGCCCAGTGACAACGACGTTGAGTATAGCAGCGTGCTGCATGCGCCACCTCCAACTTCACACGTGTATGCTCATTCGTCTCTGTGACTGCTTTTACTGCTGCGTCACTGATGGATCATCATTAAACTCCAGGCCCTGTCTGCTCTTTGACACGTGACGTCAATATACATTAAAAAGTGTTTCGGTACAGGGAATAAGTTGTCTCAGGTATCAGCTGAATTATCATTATTTTTTTTACTAATATTAATAGTAGGGCTGGGCGATTAATCGATTTAATAGAATTTGCCATTTATAAAAGTTTAAATTTGGGAAAATCGAGACTTTTTTCCCACAGTTTTTTGGGGCTTCTGTAGTTCAGAGGTCACCCTTGGACTTGGAGCAACAAACAACTCACTGCAAAATAAGTTTGAAGGCTCTTGCTACAAAAAGCAGTACAACTAATTTGTTTCGACACATGAAACAGAGGCACTCCGTTAAGTGGGAAGCAAAATCGATTAAAATCGAAAATCAAATTTGGGATGAAAAAAATCGTAGATGTTTTTTTTGGGCCATATCACCCAGCCCTAATTAATAGTTTTAAAAAACGTGTCACTTCACACTTTTTCACCAGCCAAAATGCCCAAAGAGACTCAGAGAATGATCGACTGGGTAAGAAATACACGTGACTTCAAAGGAACTGAATTTATTTACAACATTTAAAAAATATTTAAACTCTCCACCAGTCAGAAGTAGAGAAGCCTTTGGGTAAAAAAGCAAAATGTTTTCAAGAGAGGATGTCCAGTCGCCTTTCATTAAAGCACTTAGGATTATCATGACCTGAATGGCTGAGAATCTTCACAAACATCAAATACAAACTCTTTTTCTCTCACTTTTACACATGCACGCACACACACACACACACACAGAGCCACTTTAGATGAGCTGAGCTCTTACTAATAGTTGCATCATTAGCAAGGATTAATTAAAGCAAGCACAACATCGAGCCAAATCTTTACTTGCACTTAAAGTCAGTGCATTATGGACTCTAAAAGTGGTTTCCACCAAGGCATGAGCGACTAGTACAAGTTTCCCAAATCAAATTCCCTGCTTAGAGCGAGGTCACAGAGGCTGCACGAGTACAGTCGCAAATGGCTGCTTTGTTAATATCAGATGTACCAATTTATTACGGGGAGACACGGGTTAACATAAAGTGTGAAAGTGAGGGAGGGAGGGAGTCTCCGAGACTGGGACTTGGAGCATATTTGAAGGCAGGTTGTGAAACAGGAGGGCTGCACAGTCTTTGATCAGAGTGCATAGGAGACAGCACCATGTCAACAGTTTACACACATCCATGTCAGCCGTTCCCTGTGGGCACAGGATTAAAGCCACAGCATTTCTGATGGAGCCGAGCAGACAACGAAGTCAGAGCCGGGGCCTGAAGGAGAAGAGCTGTGCTGCACTCAGACAAAAACACACAAATCTCAAAATAGCTGTGAATTATGTAGCTTAACAAGTAGTTTAAATGAGACAATATATACAACTGCTTTGGCCTGGTTTTTCCACTTTGAATATTTTTTAGAAACCTGGGAGGAAGAAAAAAAAACATTCAAAAGAGCCACAGAAAAACACTTTGTACACTGTATATTCCCACAAAATCATTTTCCTTTTCCATCGCCCTGAGGGCTGTTAAATCATCTACACCACCATTAAGCCCCACTATTTGTTCCATAATATCACACGCAACAACAAGCCAAGAACCCCTGAGAGCCCTTGAAAAACAGCAGCCTAACAACAACCACAGGAGCATTTAACTTGCATTAGTCATTGGGGGACGGAGTTAAAATATCAATCACCCGCGTTAGCGTCACATATGTGAAGGGTAGCCAGGCTGGCACATTTGTCACCAGGAGGATTACCGAGGGATGATTTTAGCTCTCAAATGCACGCTCATGGTGTTAAAAGTTCAAGGTGGTTTCTAATGTTTGCATCAAAAAAATGTACAAGAGAAGAAGAGTTGGAATTTAATAAAATTGTCTCATTGAATCGGTTATTATAAGTACAGCATAATGACTCACCATATAAATAAGAAACATGCCTAATCTGATTAGGGGTGGGCAAAAAAATCGATTCAGCAATGCATTGCAATTATTTTGTTTCTAATTCAATATCGATTCAGAAAATT
>JAUBOC010000138.1:11387417-11400307 GCA_032275365.1 Anablepsoides cearensis | reverse complement strand
TTTCTTCACATGCAAATATCTCAACAACCGTTCATCTCAGCGACGTGAAATTTGTTTTGCAACATGTTATCATTGTTCTCTTTCCAAAAATGCGTTCATGTTTATTACAAAAATTTGATGTCGCAGGCACTTTAAAGTCCTGCTGGCACAAGATTTATCCCATAGTTAATGTTGAACTTATTCTAAATGTATTGGCAAGAAAAAAAGAATCTTTATCTAATCTTAATCCCTAACCATCTTTTTTAAAAAAAGGATAGTTTAGAACTGTTTGAAATGGGGCTCGGTGGAAAGGTTAAGAACAATTACTATATTTCTTGGGGTAGATAGCGTTTGAACAGCTTTGGCAACTAGTCTGTGTGGTCAATAAATATAACAGACTCTGTGAACAATATTTTATAAAACTTTACATTGTTGTCAATTTTGCATTGCATGCTTATTTGTCTATCTAAAATTAAAATTTATTTGCAAAAGAAAATTGCAGCAGCTAGCTGTAGCACTTCTTGCGCAGAAAAATCGCTGTGTAAGGGTTAGTCTGTCAGTCCAGTCAGAATTTACGCCTTTACTCTAAATGCTCAGTCAGAATTTACGCCTTTACTCTAAATGCAGTTAATTTAAGGAGCTATCTACAACAGGTAATATGTTAACTGTTTATAGCTGTTCCACAGAACCCCACTTATAAAAGAGTGACTCCATTTAAAACTATAAACAGAATATTTCAGTTTTTATGTCACTTAGTCTTTACATATTATGCCTATAGCCAGGTGTTTTTTTTTCTTTCAGCAGATTTTATTTGGTTGCAGGTAGAGAAAGAGGTTTGTTTTAAAACATAAGGAGGCTCTGAATTGTTCCTGTTGTCTTCATTTAAAATTGATTGGGCTCAACAATAAATAATAGATGAGATAAGTGATTGTCTAAATTCACAACATCATAAACATAAACTGGGCGCCACAGTGGTTTGGTGGTTATTACTGTAACAGTAACGAGGTCTCTGGTTTGAGTCTGGGCTGTGTAATGGTTTCTGTTTCTTCTCTCTGATCCTGTGTGGGAATTTTTTCCTGGACTCTCTGGCTTCCTCCCACAGACCGTTAGGTTAATTGATGATTTTAAATTGACCGTAGGAGTGAGCATGGACGGTTTTGAGTTTCTGTGTTGGCTGCGTTACCTGACCTGTGTACGTCTGCATGTCTGTCTAAGTTTCAAAATCATAGACTCTTGGAAAAAGAAAAAAAAGTGGACATATGTGACCTTCTGATTCGCGGGCATCTGAGCCGCAGTTTGACAGATTGCATCTTATGCTAAAACCGCATATTAAGTAAATTAAATTGGAAAGCATTACAAAATAAACATTTACTTGCTGAAAGAAAATTTAAGAAAAAAAAACCTGGAATGGGTATTCCTCCAGGGTTTGTTTGTCCAATTAACCAAGGAACAAGCCATAATTATAGTGAACAGGAAACTGATACAAACAAGCAAACAAACCCAGCAAATCTGCTTCTGCAAAACAAATTGCTTTCTCCAAGGACAAATTATGACCAAAAAAATAAATTTGTAAACTCAAGTTTACTAGTGAATTAACCTTTTGTCTTGTCTCACCTAAACAGATTACAGACCCCTCCCACAGAAAACCAGACGTGATTATCAAACCAGTCATGCTTACAAAAGCATAACTCTTTATGAGGACTACATCTACTTAATTAAGGTGTATAATTAGACTCAAATGAAGTGCCAGCACACTGATAGCGGGGGGGGAAATAAAATAAAATTAGCCAATAAAAGTTGATTTGTGGAACAGATTTATTGATTTCTAGCTCTTTAAGAAAAACCCTGATACTGTTTTAATGATTTTTTTTAAAGGAGCCAGTTTTATTTTTTTATTTATCTTTGGCGGAAACAATAAGTAAACCTCAGTGGTTAAATTACTGGCTCGTAGTTCTGTTCATCTATCTAGTTTTTTTTTTTTTTTTTTTCATGAGAGCTGATGAAATGTTGAGATAATGACTGCAGAGACATCTCTCGAATACAAAGAAGGAAACCGGCGCGTGGTTTGGACCACTGAAGCTTAGAGAATTTTAAATTTAAAGAGTTGTATTTGTGTTAATAAATCATACCCCCACTTGTTTAGAAAAAAAAGCTGCAAACTTTGGGGGGAGATTAATTTCAGTTGGGAACCATATTCCCTCAAAGCAAAGACGGGAAATGCATGAAGCCTGTGATGGTGACAGTACACTAAACAAATATGGCAAAAATATGGATTAAGGGGTTTTACTTTCCCTTTAAGCTATTTATATGTTGGCTTGACTTTTCATAACCCTTGCCTGCATCCATCTTATCCCTCAAGGTTACATTAGTGGCTGCCGGCCCGAATCTTAAATTGAAATGTCTGAGTTGGGAGTGTGGGTGACGTAAACATTGTGACAAGAAGAAAAATACTAGAAATGAAAAATTAAAAAACATGACATTAATTCTGATCCTGATGATTTTTTTTTAAAGAGAATGAATAAATAAATAAAAGCTTGCAAGGTTAAATCAGCTCCATACTCTCAGGAATGTTAATAATTCTTTTGCCTCGACTGCATGATGGGGAATCTAATTATTAAACAGAAGCTGAAATCCTCTTAGGTGAAAATAACGTGGTGAACATCAGAGAAGAGGCATACATTTTTCACAAGGATTTGTATAGAATCTGCGCGAGCATGATAATATGTTTTATGTCACAGGCTCTTTCAGGAACATAAGCCGTGTATAAAATGTCCTACATAAACAAACAAGTCTTTCTTCAGGGTGGAGAAAAAAAAATGTGATGACAAAAAAAAAAAAAAAAAACTCATCGACATAATCGGAGGCGGCTTCGAGTTTAAATTAATCACACAATCACAGATGAAAGTATTGTTAATAACGTCCGTGTGCAAAATGTAAAGTGTGCAAAATGAAATTTATGCAAAACCCGGAGATGAATATTTTACAAGTCTCCTTTTTGAAAAAAAAAAAAAAAACTCATGCAAGTATGAAAAATCACTAGCCAGAATCTGAAAGCAGCATAAGGGAGAAAGCAGCCAAATAGTGCTGCTGGGCAGGTGCCTGGAGTTCCATTTGAGCAAAGCAATTATGAAAATTGAAGTTGTGCAGATGAACAAAAGGATTACTAATGGCAAATGTGTCATTGTTCTCTGTTCATGTTGCACACTGTTAAAAGAATAAAGCAGAAAACGACACTGTTTTGGTTGTTGTTGCTGCTGCTCAATTCTTCAGGGGGTCTCCGCGGTGAGTGAACTTGCATAAAAAAAACTTGTGGCAATTTTTTTTTTATGCCGGACGCCCTTCCTGGCGCAACCTGGGATTAAAACCTGCAGCCTCGGGATCACAGAACTGCAACCCTGACCACCGAGGAACCACAGCTGTTAGCAGAGGAGAACATAAACTTTCTAAAGGGTTGAATGGGTTCATTTTGAGGGACTTTTGTCACTTTTGTATCCTCGATTTGAGATTGGAGCAGACCCGACGTTTCTCCGAACTGACTAGATCCCTCCTAACACAACACAAGATTTTCTAAGTTTAGAGCCATCATGATAATTGGGGCATCTTTAAGATTGTCAGAATGGCAAAATCAGGTGAAAACCAACACAATCCTCTTGCCATGTGAAGCAGGTTTTATGCATCTACTCATTGTTAGTATTTCATAAACAAACATTCTTAAATGAATCTTCCAGTTAGTGATAACTTGATGTTCATCTACAGCTGCTTCACTTTTAGAGCCAATTCAATTCAAGATAGCCGCCATAGAAAAGTCTTCAGAAACACAAAAATGGCTTTAATTCAGCCAGTTTTACAGACAGTGAGCTAAGATTTAATGTGTTTTTAGCTGAGGGTCATTCACATCACATACTTTTCATTTTGCTGATGCAGTCATGTAAGTAAAGTAAAGCTTGAGCTGCAGAGCTGTATACACCAAAAAAAAGCTTCTCAGGAGTATCAAACTGCTTTCAGCACTTTTTAGTCTTAGCTGGGTTTTGTTTTTTTTAAATAATGAAACAATCAATCTTCTCTCTCCTTGCTGTTTTTATCCAAGCTTTGTGCCTGGATAATTGACTTAAGTTCATCTGTTTCAGTTTCAACATTTTATGAACCCAAGTACAATGCAGAAAGAAGGGAGAGAACGCCACAAACCTATAAATATATATTCTTAAGATTGTTGAAAACTGCTGGAGCCACTTTGCCAGTTTGTGTCACAATCCGTGATGTTCCTGTTCCTCGATCCCCTTGGATTTCACCTTCCACATCTGTTCTGGTTGTTCCCTCAGCTCCTGGTACTTCTCGATCTTCTCGTGCTCCTTCTTCCTTATCCTCCTGTCAGCTGGGATTGTCACGTCTGTCACAACCTTGCATGTCAGCCACCGCAGTGTCTGCTTGGTTGGCCAGCAGCTGCTTGTCAGTCTGGAACTTGAAGTCCCACAGGATCTTCGCTTTGTTGTTCTCAACCACTGTCAGTGGCGTGTCCCATCGGGACTCGGAGACTTCTAACCCAAACTCTGCACAGATGTTCGTCTATAATACCGGAGTCTCTTGGTTATGTCTCATTTCAACTAATGACTTAAAACATTTTAAGCGCTATACATTATTGGTCTGTGTACTTTTACTTCATTCATTTTAAAAACAAATATTGAAGAAAAAAAACTATAGTCACAAAATGGAAAAACGTCCTGTCATTTTATTTTTGTTAAAACGAAAGTAGGGTTGGGCATAATCGTATCGTGTGTGATTAATCGTCAGAAAAACACTAATCGGTTACTTTTTGGCATTAATCGATTAATACGATTAATGCCACAAGGCAGAGTCTGCTCGGTGCTCCTCTCCACTTCAAATATGAGGAACATTAAAAAATACATTTCTGTAATTTATTTATCTATCTACACAATTTAAAATTTGATGTATAGCCCGAAGTCTGTAATTTTGACACAATTTGGAACAGATTTTTATGAAGAGCAAATCTTTCCCACTAAATTAGTCATGTGACTAGTGTCCAGGGACTCCAGGGCATTAATCATCAAATTAATCGTTATCGGTTAAATACCCCAATTAATCGTGATTAATTTTTTTGCCAATATTGCCCAACCCTAAACGAAAAGTTAACTGTTTTCATCAGCTGACACCTGTTAAAGAAAAGTCAAACAGTCAGTTATTGTGTATTTGTTGTGGTTGCCTGGTTAGCTAGTTATAAAGTACAACTCAATACATCTCATTATTAGACTAATTTAGGTGAAGCTAGCCACCTGTTATTAATAAGTTATTTAACTAGCTCTACCTTAAATGATCTGATAACGACAGTGTTAAACTTCCAGATAGACAAAAATAAAAAGACGGATATTTTCCTATTTTTGGATTTTAAAATGAAATTAGAATTACCATCCATTTTCCATTTCTCAAAAAACAAATAAATGGTAAAAATGGTAAATGGACTGAACTTATAGATAAATAACTATCTCTTTTTCAGTTACTGTTTTAAAGCAAACAGTGAATGACTAAAAAGTACCCAGACCATTATTATTGGACAAAGAAATAGGCCTACACCTATTCTATTCCCATCTTCAATCCCAATCATTTTTTGTAACGCCGAGTCAAAAGCCAAGGAATACGAGTGAAAATAAACAAAGTATTTTATATCATTTAAGGCTTCATTGAATTTTACTACGACTATTGCTGCACAAAAGTGGTATTCATAAAGCATTTTAATGTACAAGTATAACTAGAAAAGCCAGCCATGGTAAATCTCATGGTGGTGTTTTTGCACCATGAATTTATTATTAAACCTTTAACAACAAAACCTGGACTATGTTTGTTCTGCAGTTTTTAGACTTTTATGGTGTCTGTTGTTTCTCCTTTATCTAATTTTGCCAGACGTAACGGCCTCTTTTCCTCAGAAAGAAATCTTCATCTTGGTGCAATTTATCTTCGACATTCCCGACACCCTGCAGGTATTTGATTCCACCCTGGCAAAGTGTGACACTGTAAAGTCATGTTACCAGCCAGTAAAGTGTGAAATTAGTGTATATTCTGGTATTGTATCGTACGGGAGATATGCTATTAGAGGAACATGGAAAGAAAAGAAACCAATTTCACCATCGCTGCCCCTGTTTAGGCTCTGTGCCTTAAAAGGTCTCATAACGTTTGGTTACAAAGATGTGAAATAATTAAGATATATTTTTAGAAATCTGCATGTGATATGACCTTTAAGCATTATATTATCAGTGCTTTTAGAGATTTTGAAGTGGTTAAATTAGCAAGAACTACAGCCTTGAATCCATTGTCTCTGAAATATGGTGTGTAGGTGTTCTGCTCAGTATAAACATTATACATGTTATCATGAAGTGGCCTTTTACCGTGATCTTTTGTCCTGCAGATGCGATGCCTGGAGCGACTGTTCAGACACCTTAATTTGTTTGTTTTGCAATGAGAGCTTTGCAAACGAGCTCCACTCCGTCTCCCCACCTGAATCATTCCTGGATTGATGCATGCTGAAGATCATTTTCTGAGCTACTCATCTGTGTAGTGGCGCACATCCAAAACATGCTTTGTTTTAGGTCCCACCGAAAAAAAAAAAAAAAAGAAAAAAAAAAGATTGATCTAAATCCAAGAGCAGATAAATAGAAGCGTTCCCTACCTCGATGCCAAGATTAAACTACATATCGAATGCACAGAGTGGACTGAAAATAAATCAAGCTCTGTTGTGCGGAAGAGACGGAAAACGTGTCCCACGGGAGAACCGAAAGCTCAAGACACGCAGAGGAATTTTAAATTTAAGGAAAATACTCAGGAAGGGCTGTGTTTTCGGTGCCAATGAATGAAGCAGTTTTCTCTTAACTACGTTGTCCAGATGTCTTGCAATTCTAGACTTAGCAGTCAGGAAACATCCCAAGTGGAAATATGTTAAGGAAGATAAGGAAGACAGACACGCAGTTATCTAGTTTTTGAGTTCTATTCATAGCAGAAATCACTCGCTGAATTTTCTTTCTTTTTTTTTTTTTTTCCTGCACTCCGCTGCAGCAACAATAGTGCCTTACTCTGCAGATATACGATACAGGCCTGCATACAGATTATAGATTCAATACAAACACATGATGGCAGGCCTGACAGTTGAGAAAACAATACACTCCTGGTGCTCCCAAAGCCTTTGTTTTATCGACCACCCTCCCTCCGCAGTCATTGTGAAGTCCATAATAAAAATGCATCAGATGCATCTCCCTGTCCTCAGCAAAACGTCACTCAGGGGACGGCATGTAGACCTTTATGAGAGCTAATGACCCACGGCTTTTAGAGTCCCACTACCATCAGCATGATTAGGTTCAATGTCTGCACTCAACCTTTCGTTTATGTGCCCTTGAAAGGAAAAAAATGGCAAGAGATATTGACAAATGAACACGGAATCCGACTCGGATAGCAGAGATTGTGCATTCAAGGTGATGTTGCCGACAACGCAGCCTCCACCTTGTCAGAAGGATTTTCACAGAAATTAGATTTTGGCCAACACTTCACCCTGACACCTTCGATTAAGCATTTGTTTACAGTATGTACACACTTCAGAGCGAGTTAATATCAGAGCAGCTCCATATGTTTATGTTTTTCTCAACACTTTTAGCACTCACAACTGTTAAAAAATACATATTTTTTAAAACTCAGTGACTGACAGTCAACTATACGATCAATAAATAAGTGAATTATTTCAACGAGGGCATGCAGAGGTTTAGCACAAAATGTTTAAATATGCACTTTAAAGAGATCTGATGAAACGAGACTAACATTTTGTGGCTTTGAGCAGCAGCCGATTTGGAAAAACATCGGGATGGACAGTGACTTTTGGGAAATTTGATGAGTCATTAAAAGATACAGATTAAAAGAGTTTATAAGGAACTGGCTATTTTCAACAACACCGCCCTACCAAATAAATATTAAAGAAAAGGTCAAAGAGGTTGAGGCTGTTTCTGCTAGCATAGCTAGTCGCAGGTAAGCTTCGCTGCCTGAAATCTTCTCCACAAATCTGACCCATGTCCTAACAGAACTGAAATAAACAAATGTTGACCAACAAGTTTTGAAAAAGTAATTTTCCCTGAGATGATTTTCTATTAAAAAGAATATATAAAACAATTTTAATAATTTGATCTTGATTTGAATTTATACATAAACATTACCCTTAAAAACAACAGTTCAGATCTTTTAAAAGTGGTTTCTGGGTGAAGGTTATGAACAGTTTTATTTGATCTCTTGTAGATAGCTCTATAAACAACCTCAGTTTGGATAAATAAAACATAACTGACTGAATTGACAAGCTAATGGTTAGTTTGAGCAGGGTCAAGACCAAAGTGGGCTGCTTCCATTTTAAAACCATTGATTTTAATAGGGTTATAAACTGGTATATATAAAATGAATACAAATAAAACATTTGAATGTATTATGGCTTGATATTGTAAAAGTATATAGTCCTCTTTACAATACCCTGAAGTCTACTTTTTTGTACTTGAGAAGTCATTTTAATCTCACAAAACCCATCCTGTTAATTGTTTATAACACTTGCTTCATATGATGTCTTGAAAATTTACCCCCCAAAAAACTAAAGTCATTAAAAAAGAGAAGGGAACGCTATAATTGAGGTGTTACAGAACGAGCTCATTAACAAGTTGGTAACAAAACAGAGCGTATTAAAAAAAGCAGTGTAGTTCAACAGACTTATCAGAGTGTGTATACTTAGGTCTGCAGGGAAAATACACTCATTATAATGAGTATTTGCTGGCATGGGTGAAAATGATTATCCTCAGATCAATGAAAAAGACTTTATCCTTTTCATTTACTAACATTGTATTTGCACTTTTTAATTCTCCAGCTGTTTTTTTTAAGTGCATCATAGTGATCTAAATTTATTTTAACGTGATGAATTATGGATGTGATCCCTTGTGACTTAGTTTACCTCCCCCTGACAAGATGCATATGTAACAATTAGCACCTCGTACTGATTTGGGAGTAACAAACTGCTTTGAAATGCTGCAAAACGTAATGGTTATTGTCTCATTTGCTGTCTTATTTTTGTTTTCTCACTAGACATTGTGCTCAGATATAGTATTAAGCTGAAAGGTTTTTATCTCTGTGATAATGCTTGATTTTTCACATCCGTTACTCCTATTGATTTTAGTCAAGTGCTCATTAGTCCTAATGTCTTGATACTAAGGATTTATCAGCTTTCCTTCGATGCCTTGCAGTTGCTGACCCTTGTTAACAATTAGATCCAGTCTTTAAATTTAGACATACATTATTAGTCGGTTTCTAGTGCACACACGTGCAGCTGCACTGGTTCCACAGCCAAAGGAAGAGAGGACTTCTTACAGCAGCTGGATCATTCTGATCCTCGGAGTGCAAAAACGTCGACCAGATGGGAGTAATTGGACTGAAGGAACGGTTGGTCACTCGCACCCACCATTTTCACTACTTTACGCTCCAGACAGCTGAGGCTGAAGCTCAAAAGGTAACTGTCAGATTACCAAACCAAGCACATATACCAAAGCAGGAAGAAGGATTCAATGAATCACGACAAAACATCTGCACGACCCAGCGGACCACCCCGAAAAGGCTGAGCCCACCGATCAGGTCCATGTTTTTTTTTACCAATACCAACACACACTTGTGTTTTTATCAATGCATGTGTAATGATAGGAAAAATATTTGCTGTCATCTAACAAAACTTTTACATAAAACAAAGATTTCACATGAGATTCAGTTGCTTAAACGATAGTTTGGATTTTTGAAGTGATACTGTGTGGAGCTGTTATTTAAAATCAATATCTTGCCTGCAGGAGAAATTGCTCAGATCATTAACATTTGGACTAAATTATCATCCGCCATGCTTGTTTTGTCCATTGTTTACATTTGATCCAGTCGCTTCCCGCCTTCTGTAGTGGAAAACTGCACTTCTGCAACAGGAGCAACGCACTGAAAGTAGAGGAGAGACAAAAAAAACTCAAGAATCAACACCAGCATTGGTGTCATATGTTGGTGAGATTCTCAGTCATCCAGGATACTGCAAATCTAAAAAAAAAAAAAAAAAGAGAGAAATAAAATAAAGCTGGCTTTCTGTTCTTTTTCCCATCTGGAAAGATTTATCAGTTCAAACCTGTAGAGTTCCGAGCTGTAGTTGATCTGCATAGCCATATTCCACTGACAGATGAAACATGACATGACCATTCAGACTGAGGTCACTGATGATGAAGAAAAATACGTCACATACATCACATATGAAAATCACCTGATTTTGGTACACCCCTCAACTCCCCAAAATAAACAAAACAAATGAGCCAAAAAAACAAATGGATTTGTGCCACTTTTGCCTGCAGTGTGAACGTAGCCTTAGATAACAGCTACAGAATGTGTGAACGCCTGCAAGGGCCACGTGTGGTTTAGGGCAGGTCACAGGATGGCTGTGTCCACGTGTCCCAGAGAGTGACACGATCAGAATCTGATCCAACCAAAGGCCTGAAAACAAAAATAGGGGGCAAACATTTGGAGGTGAAAAGGGGCTTTGATGGAATAGTCACGGTGCATGTTGATAGATTTAAAACTTCACTTTCACCATGGACTTCTATGAAAATGCAAACCATTTTCAGACAGCACAAATCCACTTTGAAGCCGTCCCTCTCGGACTAGCTGTTACTTTGATTCCCCTGAAGAAGTTCTGCCTGAAGTTTCAAACTAATAACATTCTGAGCAATTCCTACATCAGATAAGATGCTGATTAGTAATAACTCCACAGAACAACCCATCAAAACATCCAAACCATTTCTTGAAGTTATATTTTCAAAGCGGCGATGGTTGAAGAGAACAGTTTGGAGAAGCTGAAAACGTACAGCGTTACCCACCAAACATCCACGCTGAGACGCAGCTGCAAAAACAAAATTTTAAAAATAAATACAGATAATTTCAATTTGTTTTGACATTGTGCCGTGTCCCAAAAGCAAATACGATTCCGAAAAAGCAGGATATTTATTGGAAAAGTGAATAATTACGTATGTCTTTGTCTGAAACGCTAAATCACTTAATCATATCCATGAAAACACAGTGCACATCAGACCTCCAGTGAAAGGAATCATCATCTCTACAGAGGATGGAAATTGCTGATTGTCTGTACAGTAAATTTCTGTCTATTTTCAAACATCTTCTCATTAGTTTTGAATTGTGTGGATAAGTGTTGTCACCACAGCTGAACCCACACTCAGAACTGTCAAATTAAGCCGGTGAGTTTGTGGGTGCTGATATCATTTCAACACTTTGCAGTTAGTTCAAAGCTGGACTCGGATGCTGACAGAGAGCCATTGTACTGTAGCGGAGCCAGAAGTAAAAAAAATAATAATAATAATAAAAATGGAACCAGCCGTCCAAACACTGATGACAATAACTGAAAGAAAAGATAATAATAATAAAAAATAGCAAATGCAATGAATTTGTTTCTGGACTGGACATTAAATATGAGCACAATTACAGTGATTTGAGTGACTAAAATTACCTCTGCAAAGGAGTGTGTGTGGTTGGTGCAGAGAAGAAAATCCAAATGTTACATGCAAATCAGCACAGATTTTCATCAAAGATGGTCAAACGTAGACGTTATTAGATCTGGATGCTGATCAGGATTTGAATCTTGATCTAAGAATGTCTTCTTCAGCCTTGGAGGAGATCTGCAGGCGAGGATTTTGTGCTCGACTCCATTTTCAGATCATTTCTCTGCTGAGAATCATAATGGCAATCACACTTCCTTTCAGGCATAATGATATGCATTGTAAAATAACACTAACACTGTTCTTAGTGATTAACTAAATTAACTCACAATGTGGGTTGGCAAACAGGTGATTTCTGTAGTTACAGTTCAGAAAACAAGCACTGAATAAGGCAGATGATGTTGGAGCTTTGTGCTTTAAAATGCTTGAAAAAAGGCACCATAATGATCAAATGCCATTTCATAGTCTGACCTGTATGCTTCTGCCTACCTCCCCTTCAAACATTCATTTGAAGCTGTTAAATTATCCTACTGCGACACGTCACCTGTTCCTTTTTTGTAAACAGACACAAGGTCAATATGCTCACATACAGTGCATACATTACAGATTTTTTATGCTTTCTATGGAACAATGGCAGTAAAGCCAAACAGAACACAACCAATTATCTAATTATATTACATATTATAATGTTTTCCGAGACAGTAAAATTTGTTGAACACTAAAACAATGACATTAGTTCTCATTTTTTAAGAAAACTTGACAATGATATCACAGAAAATGCTTCAAACAAAACATAATAATCTTTTGGGTACATAAAAACGGTTTAAACAGAGAAAAATTACACTTGTGAGTCCAAGTGCACGCCGTATTTCTTGGTTTCAAAAGTCCTTTTTGCAAAAACCCATCAAGCCCGGCCTGAGATGCCTTCAGGCCGTCCTGGTGATTTGTCTCAAGATGGCATTGGGAGCTGAAGTCAGTCCATCACTGTCACATCTCTAAGCAGCAGAATGAGGTAGTCACAGTGCTGTAACAGTGGACATGTGAAAGAGTGAGACAACTTTGTAGTTAAAGAGGTACGACGGCAAGATGCCAGGCGATCTGTGATTGGTCGACTGCAGACTTGAGAATGGGAGTTATCCAACACACATTTTATGAGTAGTGCTCAGTACTCTACCTCAGTCATACACCATGCCGTCTTTGGTTCTAAAAAGCTGGTTTCTTTAATAAAAGTAAACATTTTTGCGGAACATAGGTTGCTTGATAGAACAACATAGGCAGTCTAATAGGGGCACATACAGGTGCTGGTCATAAAATTAGAATATCATGAAAAAGTAGATTTATTTCAGTAATTCCATTTAAAAAGTG
>JAUBOC010000138.1:11364523-11374656 GCA_032275365.1 Anablepsoides cearensis | reverse complement strand
GAAATGTTTTGCTGTATTTTAATCCAAACTATCCTACATGCTAAGGCAAATCATGTGCAAACGTTGACTGTTTGAAAGATAATTTATAAAATAGATATATAATTCTGTTGGCAGGAATATTGACACAGAACCTGTGATCTGTGGAGATAAAGTGTCTCTGGGCTCAATAATCCGCTACAAAAATCCAAAACCCTACAAAGCAAGACTAAACAGTTTACTTTAAGATACACTTAATGGTTAGGAATTAGCTCTCTAGCGGTAGGAAAGTAAACAGATTTCAACTTTTTTATTTTATTTTACTCTGAGAACCAGTTAGGAAGCAGCCTTGATCCAGCACTGTTGTGTTTCGTTTGGTTTTCAGTTTGGATGAGGAAACTGACAGAGATGCAGCGCAGCAGGGTGCAGGAGCTGTCTATGAATTTCAAAACCAGGCTTAATTTTCAATAGCACCTGTAGAAGGCCTTCTTCTCCTAAATCACGTCAAATATTTAAAAATAAGACCTTTAAGTCTTCTTTTATTGCCATTTTTCCAGTTCAATTAGAAACATGACAGTTTGTACCATTTTGGAAAATTAGCATCTTGTGTTCGGAAACACTTGTCCAGTTCAGACTCTGGCTCTTCTGGATTAAAATAAGTTGTTTTTACGTATTGTCTGCTTTTCTACAGTTAACAGGAGGTAATGTGTGGAACGGCTTGTTTTGAATTTAGTGAACCTGAACTTTTCTTTCTGACGTCCGGTGATGTTTTCACTGTCAAACAGGATGGTGTCTGGTAGCAAATCCGTGCGCCGCTTACCTAAACTGAGGGTAAGGATTTCTTTTTTTCTGAACTGAGTGGACGGATTCCAAAGTTTATTTCTGCTTCGTAATAAAAAAAAGCTCTCACCTGAAGCCGATCTTGAACTCTGTTGTGAAACACATTGTGGGTGAACCCTCTGTAACCCAACTCCTTTCATATCTGATTGAGGACTTTTTGCATTGCAAATGTAATTTGAACATCTTTTTTTTTGGGAGTATTTCATACAGTAACACTGTATTTCTTTATTTCATTAGTGAAGAAATACTCAGTTAACATATTATATGTAGATAAAAATGAACATTTTGAGGTTTCGGTCTTATTGTGGACACTTTAGTGAGGTCTAATTCGCCGCATACATTCCCTTTTAGAATCCAGCACATCGCAGAACAGGGAGGTAAACAAAGTTGACAAAGAAGCTTCTCTGATTACTGACACAGTGGTAACTAATTACTTTAATTACACTGCAGCATTACAGAGCAATGACTATTATACTAAAGTCATACATAAACGCACCTGTGATCTATTTGTTACTGTAAAACAGCTTTATCATTCTGATTTGTTTTGTAAGAGACCTGTAATGCTCTGTAAAATTAATTAAAGGACGAGGAGGATTTAGAGGTTTACAAATTTCTAATTCTGAATGCTGGGTTGTTTTAAGTTAGTAGTAAATAGTTTCTGTTTTTAGTATATTAGAGTTTCTATCAACATGTTACAATTATTTATAAAGAACATTAATCATCTGCTACTTTTAGATAATATTTGCAAAAGTCCCAACAAAGTAGTATTAAGCAATCTAACCCCAGCTGAGGCTGATATAATAGATTTTACAGATTTATTTTTACAGAGAGACATCCCGATGATAACTCGGCTGCTTATGCAGAGTAATATCAGTCTAGGTGGTCCTGAAGTGGGTCTAAGGATGGTTTGAGCTCAGTCCACCAAACTAATGTAGATAAAATTGCTTCAGACTGAGTAGTCGTCTCCACCGCACATTGAGAGAGTTCATACCTGGATTTAGCTTCTTGATGCAGGTGGATCACTATGATCATGTTCACTGTGTTGAATTTCAGTGCATATTTTTCTGATCAGGCTGAATATGCTTATTGTGGTCAATTTTGCAGATAAAACACGTTGCTCTCAGGTTTGTAAAATGTGAAATTTGCCCTTGAATGTTCCTGAGTAGCTTCTAACTTCACTTTCTCATTTGACTTTCTTGCTTCTGAAAACATCTGTAATGTACAACTATAAGGTCAAACCCTTATGTTCAATTTGACCTGCAAGTTCAGGCTTTCAGCAGAAAGTTGACAAAATTCGCAGAAACAAATGTTGAAAGATTTTTAACCAGTGTTTTTTTTTTTTTATTTGTTTATGAACTATAAATCAAAGTAAACTCTCAAAAAAATCATTTTTGTGCTTTGTTCAAAACTTTTTTTTTCACCACATCAGTTATCCAATCAAATGTGTGATTCTGCCCATTCAAACCCAATAAAGAGCTGGTTTTAAAGTGGGTCTTTGTCTTTAAATAGCAGCACAAATGTCCTCCAGAATGAACCAAAAAAACAACAACAAGAAATGACTTCTTTTTAACAACCAAACTTTCCTCAAAGACTGAACACATCTTTATAAAATGAAAGAGCTTGTAAATTACCAACTCATTCTGAAACTGAATTGCAAATTTGAAAGAAAAAAAAATAAATAAAAATCCTTTTTTTATTTTAAAACTTTCGGGGACAAAAATGTACATGTAGCCAAAAAGGAGCTAGTGCTTCCTAAAAAGACTAAAACGACATTTTCTCAGAGTCAAGTGGGTGTTTGTAAAATCTGGCTCCACAGAAGAAATACTTTCCTGTTAATAAATTACAGGGTTTTTCTTATCGTTATTGGCCAAATGACAGGAATAAATGTTCATTTGCTAATTAATTTCAACTTTATAAAAAAAAATAATAATAATAAAAAAAATTCAGAATCATAGTGGGTTTCAGGCAAATGTTGCTGTAAATCCACAGCGGTTTGGTTTTGCTCGTTTTGTTTTGAAGATTCGGGTCAGCAGATTAATTCAGAAAGTGAAATGACAAGAAGATGACAAGACTGACAGTTTTGTGACAGAGAATCAAAGGCAGGCAGATAATGGTCATCAAGCCAACACGTCTATCAAACACGCCATGATAAAGCCTGTCGTGCTCTCAAAAGGTTGTTTTGTTTTCATCAGTGGATTAGGTAGACCTTTTTGTTTTCCCTCCCGTTTTCTTTCTGGATGAAGCTTAGTGTAGGAGTTTCAGCTTAAACTGGAGTTTTCTTCAGAAACCTAAAGAAAATTGTAAAAATCTTCAAATGCTGGTTAATAAAATGTACAGCTACATTTCAGTTAAACAATTCTTTAGGAGAAGCATAAAAACACATAAAAGCAGCACTTTTTTTTTGACCAGTCATTGCTCTTGAATGAAATAAATAAATAAAGAAGGGATTGATTGACGTGTGGAAAGCAGAGAGTTTTCCTGCATCTCATTATAAAAACATTTGATTTGACTTTCTCCGAGCGGCTTTCTGAGAACTACCAGAGCTGAAGGAACCATAGCCTAAAACAAAGATTGATTACTCTAAAACCTTTTCCTGTAAACCTCTAACGATTTGTACGTCTGTGCTTTTCTGCTACATCCTCATCCATCTTTTAAAGTGTTTTCAAACTAATAAAAACACTGGACAACTCAAATCTAAAGAAAGCGACCTAAGACGCTTTATTTAATTATTTTTTTTAAACATTTTTGTTTAGTTGTTGCAAAAAAATTTGAAGAGGCCATAAATTTATCTGACAGAGTTGTTTTTATTACATCCGCACTTCAATAACAATAATTAAAAACAAAACAACAACAATAATAAAAAACCTTCCTCGTGCTCTGTTGAGTGGCAGTGATATTTTTAAGTACACTCATGTAAACACGCACCTGATTTGTGTTTCCTCTGAGCTGCTTTGACAAGTTCTGTCACTTTTTGCCACAACCGTGTTGTTTTCAGCTGCCTCTTAATATTTAAAGCAACAATAGAAGATAATGGGTTGTTCTTTTGGCTGGAAACGGGCTGCTTTTGCGGATGCGTTTGATCCCAGCTCTGTTCCCTTCAACGTACACATGTGAGGAGCCTAAAAAAACTGGTTTGACCCAACGAGTTCATAACCGTGCTGTAAAACTATCAGAGGTTGGTTGTTATCACCTTCAGGACAGGACTCTGTAACGTTTATACTCAAAAGAGACATTTCTTTCTTAAACACACATTCCCATGAATCCAACATGTAGCAAATAGATCAATGGAAGCATGAAATTATGTATTTCAGCTCATTAATATGTCTGGAGCCGCAAAACATATGATTGTGATCATCAACTGTTGGCCCGCGGGCCACTTTGCATTGTAAGACTCAGCTCGGTCCACCTCCACTCTGAATGGCCTGACCTTATTGTACCCTGGTTGTGTTTGTATTCAATTCAAATTCAAAAATACTTTATCCCAGAGGGAAATTAAGTCTTGAGCAGAGAGTTGCCTCGATGTGGACGAGATCATCATAATAAACATTCTTAAATTTTATTTAGTTTATTTGTAACTTAACAATAACAAACTAAACTTGAGGGAGAGAATTGAACCAGACAGTCCAACAGTCCGACCCTTAGGACGAGAGGGCATGATGATGGCAGAAAACGGTATGCTAATGGTAGCTAAAGTTAGCTTGTTGTTGTTTGTTAGCTTGTTGTCGTGTCGTTAAACTCATAAAAAAAGCCCCCCCCCCCAATCATTCCCCCTGGTCAGTGAACCAATCAGTGAGCAGCAGTAGCCGACATCAAATCAGAACCACGGGTCTCGAGGTTCCAGATATCAGGGTGGAGCTAATACAAACGTGCTGAACCCGGGTTTGAAGCCATAGCCTTGCAGCGCAAAAAGGTCTTTTGAGGTTGTTGAAGGGGTGGTTTTAGGCTAGTGGGGGAGATATTATACAAATAAAAATAGATAGTGTATATGAATATTAAATAATATTTGTACACTGTATTCCCAACTCCTGATGTATTAAAAGAAATCATACCATTGATGGTAAATTGGATTACTGAAATCAAACTACTGAAATAATGTAATCAATATTTGTTACATTAGTAGTTTTGAACACATATTTGCAAACAAATGGACACAAAAATGATTAAAGTCAGCCTTTTCTTTTGTGGGTATAAAAACGACAAAAGCAAAATCTATATCTATAAGTATTTATATCTATATACATAGTAGTTTTGGTTAAAGCTTCAAAGAGCCGCTGCAGACGCATCAAAGAGATGGTTCCGCAGGAAGCCGCAGGTTGCAGACCGCTGCTCCAGGATTTTGAGGTCTTTTTTTTTCGTCTTGTTGCTCAAAATGTTTGAATTTGCAGTGAAGAAAAAGTCATGAAAATCTTCAGGAAGTTAGGATTGAGAAAATAGCACAAAGAAAACCTCCAAACTGACTTCTATCATTGTTGGGCCAGGTGATCTACAAAGTGTCTACGTAGCAAAACAGAATATACATAAATATTTAAAGATTACATTAGATTTTGGTTCTCAGCAGTTTTAAATCAAATAGGAGGCAGGGTCAAAAAACTATGTCAGCACCCACCAGACTCTACTTGGAAATAAAAAAGGCTCAACCCCATGAATAAAAAGCTCATTTTTTTAAAAAAATCCTCAACTCTACAACCTCACTCTGTTCCTCAAGACAAGTGCAGCTGTGTTTAGACAGATTCACTGAACTTACGTCAAATAATTTCATAATTAAATCTTGTTTACGTTGAACAAACCTTCTGAGGAGTAAGATTGACCTTATGGATGTGTCGCTATGACAACCGATCCAGCACCTGTTTCAAACAAGGAAGAAATCTGGGATCACAAAAAGACACTTTAATCCACAAATGGAGAAAGAGCCCCCAGGTGTAAACAGGGCCTTCAGAGCCTAAATCTGCAGATTTATTAGATTCAGAATTTACCAGCAGCTCAAAGAATCTGAATGAAAGTTGTTTTGAATCAGTACCTTGTCAGGCAGAACCATGGATGCATGAATTAAACACAGCTGATGGTGAAATTCAAGATGAACCTGTTTCTGAGAATAACTGTAAAAGCTGTCAAAGTTTTCGCTTCAAGGATTTTTTTCTCCAGCCTGCAGATTGTAACCCAAAAAAAAAAAACACTAACTGGATTATTTCTAACTCTAGTAATAGAATTATGTTTAAAACCTGTTTACAAAAGGAAAAAAAACTGTGGTTTTTGCAGAAATTTAACATTCGACTAAAGCAACATTTGAATAAACATTTGAGAATGTTCCCTTTGTGCTGCCAGATGGCAATTTTTTTTCTCCCTTTTCTTGTTTTTGAGCTTCCATGATGTTTGAAAAATGAATTGTAGACATTCCCAAATTTAATTTATGAGAAAAGATAGCGGGTGTGACGCAAAGACTTTTCAGGGGATTTTTGCATGCGGCGCTTTGCAAAAAAAAAAAAAAAAAAAAAAAAAAAAAAGGTGAGGCTGATAGATGCGCTTTTAATGAGCTAATGTTCTCAAACTCATTTAGGGTAAAAGTTATTTGTGGGTGTAAATGGCTTGTGTACATGATAATTACTTAAAAGTGTCTCAATGTTTTCCCATCAGTCCTCGCCGCTAGACCCGCTAATAGCCGAGCCCCTCCCCTCGGCTTTGTGTCCATGGGAACGCAGCGGCGGGGAAATTGGTGGAAAGTTTGTCGCTAAGAAAATCTAAACGACGAGTTATTCTCTGTAAAGGTCACAATTACTTAAAATCACAGCAGCATGAAGGCGCAGAGTGATTTTCCTTGGTAAACTTGATATAGGCCATTACATTTGGTGGAGGCAGCAGGCAGCAATTTATAATATTGTGCGAGCTGCCAGGAGCAGCCTAAGTCTGTCTAACAGTAACAGGTGTGTGAGTTAGACGTGTTGAGCTGAAAACAGCTTGTGTTCATTTCCTACCACAGCAGATGGAGAGCAGCTTACTCTGAGCGGGCTGGGTCATATGCGAGCGCGATTATTCCGACGACAGCGAGGAAGAGTGGAGATGGAAGAACCTGTTTTAGGCCCACTTTAGAGAAGCGTCAGTGTTTATTGGCTAGTTTGAGCATTAAAATCTTGTCACGAATACAATGAGTCATCAAGGAGAGCTGTAAGTGCAGTTGGCCAGATTTAGATCATTACTTTTAGTTATGGCGCGATGCTGTAGTGGTAATTGCAGCATAATGGACCATTAATGTAAAAAAAAAAAAAAAATGTGTGTGTTGGTAATTGTTGCTGTCTGGCAGAACATACACAACAAAGATAGCAAGTTTATTTGATGCTTCGTCGTAAAGATATTTAATTTCTTTTGCTTTTTATAGGTTTGCATGTTCAGTAAAATCAATTACTCCGTTTTTTTTTTTTTTTCATTTTTTTTCTCCTCTAATTGTGCCGAGCGAGATGAGAGGCTGAGGTGTGATGAGTTTGATGGGATGAGAAAATGAGGGTGAGTGCTTCGGTGTTGACATTTTAAGGCCCCGCGTTTGATTTATCAGGACATGTCGCTCTTTTTTAGCCCGGCATAATCAGCAGAAAGCTAGCAGGCAGCGAGCGTCTCAATTAGGCTGCAAAACAGTGCATTTAGAGGAAAATCAAAACAACCAGTATGATAAATAATTTAACACTGCAGGTAATGCTCTACGCCGTCGCCACCTCCCTGTCTCATTGGAATGCATAAAATAAGTTATGGACCTGCCTGGATCCTCTTCCTCACCTTAGCATTAATTGTTAGCACAGATAATGACTTTGACCTTCAGCAGTGAGTTGTTTAAGTGTAGCGTGTCTCTCTGTGTGTGTGTGTGTGTCCCTTATGCAAGCTGAGTGTTTTTGCCACTCTTAAAAGAATAAAACGCTGTGTGTTTTTTTTTCCTTCTGCTCTGACTTCTTAAACCTTTTAAACTATTTCAAAGCTGCTTGTGAAGCTAAAGTATTCAAGCAATTTATGGCGCTGACTGAAAAGCACCATTTGTACATTCTAGCGCCTGACAGGATCGACAGATATTGTGGTCTATGGACAAGTGGAGATGGTGCTTTGTGTTAATGCAGAGAATACAAACGTCATTATTGGCTGCCGTTACATAAAACTGAGTTTTGTGGATTTTATTTTATTTTATAACCAGCAGCAGAGTGCAATTATACGGATTCATATCTTGTTCTAGTGGCCCATTTTTCATCAGAATGTTCTGGTCCCCCAACATCTAAATTGGACCTCTGTGTCCAAGTGATGTCATAGTCAGCATGGCATCACTTTTATGTTTCCTGCTCATTACACTCAGTGTTGCTCAACTGGGGGTTTGAACCCCTCACTTCCTGTTCCACCACTCCAACAGCCGTCAAAAACATCTCTGGAAAAACAAAGTTGAATAGTTCTCTAAAAGAATTAGTTAAATACATGTGGTAAGGTTATGAACAAGTAGTATCTCACCTGCTGTAGATAACTTATTGAAAGGCCGTGGTTTGAAGTGATGGAGTTTAAAACTGACACATGTGAGCGGCTGTAAGAACAGTAGCTATTGGCTGCCCTGAAAAAAATCCTAGAAGTCGCTAACTGACGCCATCACCTAATTAACATAAACATCCAGAGGGGAATAATGTTATGTGAGAGATAAAATGTCACAAAAAACTGCCAGTTTTCTTCTGATCTTCTTTCTGTTTGAAGTCTCGGTCCCAACCCTCATCCTTTACCCAGGCGTGGGAAAAGTGACCCAAAGAGACACCCTGAGTTATTTCAGTGCGGCGATTTATTTTTAGACATAGAAATTGTCACTTGTACATCCTGCCATTGATTCATCAGCGAGCGGCTTCGCACATGCCGGATGTGGTGGGGTACGTAAAGATCTGCAGCTCAGACTGCAGCTGGGAGGGACGCTGCGTGAGGACGGAGCCCCCCTGTGAGGGGCTTTTTTTGAAAACTGATGATGGTGGTGGGCTGGACGGAAGCCACTAGCCCGCGTGCCACTAGTTAAATAGCCACGTATCTGTTATTATTTTCTGTTTTCCACATCTCCTGCAGATGTTTTCCATCCGAATCCCTGTCAATATCTTCAGAAAAGTAAAAACTTCTTCTTTTTTTTTCATTTTCTGTTGACATTTACACTGCTTTCCTCAGCTGCTCCTCTTGACCCGCTGTAAATAAAACATTTTGTTTCTGTTTAAAAAACAGAAATACTTTCCGACATCCGACTTCCTTCTGCTTTCACGAAAGTCGCTCTCCCACCTTTAGCATCTTCAGAGCGTGTCGCTCCGACGTGCGCGTGTGAACAGCTGCTGAAGAATACGTTTGGAAAATACAACATACTCCAGAAAATCTCTGGCGCTTATGTGTGAAAAATGGTTTCACTTCTGCAAAGTGAGGCAGCAGCAGCAGGAAGGTGACATGTAAATGCTACAGGGGACATTCTTCGGATGAACTAAATTTAGTCTCACATGTCACAGTTTATAACAGTGGGGGTCCTTACTTTGTTGGACAGGCAGCTTCTGACTGCAAACTTCTCCGGGCACTACAGTGGCTACCACACAGTCCTGTGACATAAAAACCAAGATGGATATCTGCCGTGAGTCACCCAAGGATCAGATATGGCCTTCTTCTCCTTATTCACAATGAATAACATACAGGATGTGTAAATATAAGGTGTTTCTGTTCTCATTGTACCTAATGTACAATAAAGATAAAAGATGACTATATGTCAAAACAAAATAGCACAAAAGCTGTACAGCAGATGTGCAAAGTGCCATACTGCATATAGGTTTAAAGCAGAGAAAGCTGCACTCGCTGCTGTAGAGTTTGGGTCTGGCTGGATGTTGTTTCAGTGTTGTGTCATAAATGATTTCTATGTTATGCTTGTTGGTACTTTTGGCACGTTTTTTTATGAAAACTCAACCAAAAGCTTTTTTTTTAAGTTAATTTTTCATAGAGGTTCAAGAAAATGCTGTTTTCTCTGTTTTTACACTTCTTTACATTCCAACCGATAGTTGTCTGTTTTGAGTTTTGTTTCTTTGGTTTATTGTTTGTTTCCTCTGTTCCTCAGTTCTGTCACCCTTCAGTCACACCTGTTCCAGTTTTCACGAGTCACAGCTGCAGCCACTCTTCCCATCAGCCCCAGTCTAAATAATCCTTCTTCTTCTGTACATGCATTTGAACTAAAACAGAACATGCTTTTAAATATTTCAATTTTACATTTAAATCGTTTAGCAGAGATGTGCACAAGTCTTTTTTTGCAAGTCCAAGTCAAGTCCAAGTCTTTGACCAAAAATCCAAGTCAAGTCTCA
>JAUBOC010000138.1:11313107-11328417 GCA_032275365.1 Anablepsoides cearensis | reverse complement strand
TTACAGGCCTCTCTCATCTTTTTAAGTGGGAGAACTTGCACAATTGGTGACTGACTAAATACTTATTTTCCCCACTATATATATATTTATATATAAGGTTGTTTACAAGTTTTTACTGGCCAAAACTGGCAACCCGTCCCACAAAATTTTCTTGGGTTTGATTCCTAGCCATGCCCATTGTGCCATGGTGTCCTTCAAAGAGACATCAAATCCCAATACTGAACCCCGGACGCTAAAATAGCTTCCTGCTGCTCCACTCGGGCGCATCCCATGCATGTGGTGGGTCAAATGCAGAGGACAAACTTTGTCAGCATATGGACACATACAGTGATTACAACACAAAACACTTTTACTAAATAAAATCCAGTGCACTCTCATTCTTTTGTCGTCATATATGGATGCTTGGTCAGACTCCCTCTGTGTCTTTTATCGACACTTCGGGTACTCCCCTAAAGGAAAGGGGGAGCCCATTTTCATATTTTTTGAAAAACACACAAAATGTGCTGCAACTCATCCTAACCATGACCCTTAACCCTAAATGTAACCTCTATTAACCCTAAACATCCAACCTCTGACCTTACTGCCTCAACATAACCAGTAACCCTGATCCCTAAACTTAAACACTGACCCTAAACCTAAAAGCTAAACGTGTGAAGTAATGACGACAAGGGGGGGTTACCAAGCGCACCAATAAGTGACACAGAGAGATCTGACCAAACATCCATATAAGTTGAGTGAGAACGTGTTGCAAAATCTCTTGCTTAAACTAGGGTGCATCTATGACCAAAAACTATTTATCCATTTCAGACAAAACACTTCCAACTGATACATGTGTCTCAAAATCTTTTAAATGACTCTTAAATATGTTTAACGAAACCAGATCCATCATTTTTAGACTATACTGAAGATGATTCCAGGTCGATGAAGCAGCAAACGGAAATTACAGGACTTAAGGGGTGTCCAGGGGTTGTCTAATCTAATCCTGGTCCTCGAGGGCAAATAGCCCTGCATGTTATAGAGGTTTCTCTGCTCAAACACACCTGGTTTGAATGAACGGATGATTAACAGGCCTCCGCAGAACACGAAGAGGTAAGAAAACAAATAAATCATTCATTCAATGACAACTCTCTTCAAACTTGTTAAGATTTTAGACGTATCGTCCTAAACCTGCAGGGCGCTCAAACTATCCAGTCTTATGATTTTAGGCAACTAATTATTTCTGGTCCTCACATAATTTCTCTGTTACCTTAGGTTACCGATTATCAGTTAATGTTAATCATTCAGGGCTTTCGTTCAGCCACGGGCCTTTTGAAACTACCACCAAACTGAACTAATGTTTTAAATGCTAAACAGTACTTTTAAGAAGGTCCAAGCAGGTATGACAATAGGCTGTTTAAAAAGAAGTTTCACAAGTATTTAATCATATTTTTAAATTTTTATTAACTAAAACTGCAAAGTTGATGAATGTTTAATCACACACAGTTTTTGTTAGAACTCAGCAGGCAGGATGCTCCAGACATATTGAAGAAGTGACCAGAGCTGTAAAGTAACAAAGTAAAAATACTTTACTTAGGTAGAGGTTTTGGTTATCTACTTGAGTAACTTTTTACTCCTTACATTTTAACACATTTATCCATACTTTCTGCTCCCTATGTATGAAGTAGAAACTACTTCTATTATTTAGTTTATTTCTTGTATTTTAACCTATGCAGATACTGTATATGGTGCATTTCAGATAGAGTGAATTTAATTGTGATTGGCAGTGGTTGGGCACAGTTCCCCTAAAGCACTAAAGCACTAATAGGGGAACTAATTTCCTGATTAGTGCTTTAGGGCTTTTGCGAATTTGAAAATTTATTAGTGGATTAGCACTTGCTAAATTTAGAGGATAAATTTAGAAGCACTAACTGAGATCTATAAATGTTATTGATCAACGTTAATGTTATCAGCTGTCACATTTTGTTCATACGTGTGTCACTTATCCACTAGGTGATATATTGACAATATATGAACCCAAATATGGCTGTGGAATATCAGCGATAAGTCTTAAGAGAGCAACATGGCAATATGTGACTCATGTTGTCTGTTGATTACTATTATTTAATTATTATTATTATTATTGGATTGACTGGGTTATTATAGTGCTTTAGAATGAGCTTTTGCTAAAACTTTCAGTGCTTTAGAACTAGGGGACCTAAATATTTGAGTTAGTGTTTTAGGACTAGTGCAACTAATTTTTAGATTAGAGCTGCCCACCTCTGGTGGTTGGATGAGAAGTATTCTGACAGCCTATTGGTTTGAAAGTGATCCATCACACTTGAACATGACACGTCACAGGACACAGCAGACGTATGTAGACTTGTATGAAATGAAATGAACTTTTACAAAAGTAATATTTTTATAAGGTACGTGTACTTTCAGTCAAGTATCACTTTGAGGAACTTTATGAGACTAGACGTAACCACCAATGTTCTAATTTTAATCATTTTGTTTTCATGTAATTCCAGACCCTCTTATGATCAGGACTCTGTTCAAGTCAAGTATTCACCCTCTTTGTTCTTTATTACTCTGGAGATATTGCAGTCTTTAACAACATTGGCTGAATGTTTTGGGGGTCATTGTTCTGCTGCAGAACAAATTTGGAGCCAATCAAATCCCTCCCTGATGGTACTGCATGATGAAAAAAGGTACCTCACCAAGCTGAGTCCGCTGGCAGGTTTCTGTCAGACCTGAGCTGATTATCTTCTCAGGTAATTAGCATGTTTTTAATCTACCACACAAAGTTTCTCAGCTGACCACTACATCTTTGGGGTATTTTTTTTTTGTGCTTCTTTGAACGGCACATGTTGAACTGTCTGCTTTGAAATTGTTGCTTGGGAGAAACCTTATTGATGTTGTGTGGCTACTTTGTGTCTTACTGCTGTGCTCAGTCTTACCACTGCTTCTGACCTGCAACATAAAACTTTGGCTGCTGCTCACCAGGCTTAAAGCCTCCTACACAACAGTTTCTGTTTAAGTTAATGACTGTGTTTCAACCTACATAAGAAAATAATGATCATCAGCACCTGTTTGATGTAATTGGTTTAATCATACACCTGACTATAATCCTGTAAGTTCCCTCGTGCTTGTGTACCTATATAATTACTGTTGCTGTTAAGGGAAAGGGTGGTCTCAACAAATATTGATTTAATTTGGATTATTACAGTTCCTATGCCCACAAGAACAGTGATGACTTTACCAATCTAATGCATTTTTGTGCCTTTTTAAAAGTTACACGGATGTCATAAATTTGGGGGAAAAAAAACAATTCAGTCAGTTTTCTGTGCCTACCTACCCAAAGGTAGTTTCATTTTCTCCCATTAGTCACATAGCGCAGCTTTACTTTAAGCTATTCTTTTTACTTCGGGCCTGGACTCTGAGTGGAACCTCCAGCCGTCCAACAGAAACACGTTCATCCCTTCATTTGTCATTCTGTAATCCCCTCTATCCACTACCCCTTGACATCTGCAGCCTGTCACTCAACCTTCCCGACTACATTAACATTCTACTGCAGAGTCTTGTCTTTTCCTATTTTCCTCCTGTGCTAGCAGCCACTCCCACTAAGGCTCTCATGCCCTCCTCCTCTGCCTCCGACAAACTCCACCTCGGCAGCAGTGAATCATGGCTCTTCCTCGTCTCAGTTAATGCCGTTTTCTACTCTTCCCTCGGCACCCAAACTCCTATTACCCTTTTGTATCAACCCAGGTTTTTCTCCCTTCTCTTGTCCTCTTCTTTCACAGCTGTGCTTTTGTCAATTCCTTTACTTCTTTTAACTTTATATCTTCATCTTATCTAAAACGATCTCCATCTAATTTTAGCCCAGTCTACTCTAAGGTGAAATCCCAATTCCTATGATTTTCTCTAGAATTTACGTTTATTATTAGCTGTTTAATTAAAAGTTACAAGGTGTAGGGATTAAAATATTGCCTATGTCAAAATTCTTATAATTACAGACATACAAATATAAATTTAGTTCAAAAAGTAAGAAAATTTGTGTTTGATTGATTACTTCCTTGCTTTAACAATAATTTTTGGCAACAATTCTAATGTTGTTGGAAAGCCTGTTTCATTCCCCTTTCATACATTTGAGATAAAATACATTTGTGGTTTGAACAGTTGAGCTGAGAATGTGGGTTTCGCTCACAAAAGATTTGCCAAACCTTCTCAGCCAATGCCAAAAAGCTTTTTCTGCTATTAACTCTTGTTTGGTATTACTGGATTGGATGATTGAAGTTTGGAGAAACAAGACATAGCCTAAAATAAAAGTCTATTTTAACAAAAAAGGGCATCGGTAATAAGCGGAAGAACCATACACAGCCACAACAACCTGCACTGCCTCTTCATGTTGTGTCACAATCTTTAACCATCAATGTAGGTCAGCTAATGTCAGCACCTGGAGAGACAAAAGCTCAAAACAAAAGTCTGAACCAGAATAAGCTGCCATGCATTGACAGAGAAAATTTGGTTAGTTTTCCACGGGCACAACCCTTACCTTTGCTGCTCAAACCTCAGGTGTGTTTTTCTCAAAATGGTGGCACCATTTATACATTTCTGGATAAACTTTGTCATCTGTAGCAGTTTGGGAGTAGATTAAAGATGACTCTGCACAAGACTTTCAGAAGGTGGCGACAAAAACACAAAAAATGAAGAAGACCGCCAATCTAACTGAGCGAAGGGAAAAAACAGCAAGAATGCTTGTTTTAAAGATCCCAGTTGCATGCGTATTTGTCAAATACAAAAGGTCAAATAAAACATCTGTATGTTGGCCTGCATAATACACATGACTTTCCCCATTTCGTTACATAACTGACACATTTTATTTTTAACTTGGCACAGCTAAAATGAAAAAGGAAATGACATCAAAGGGGGACTCTTTAACAAAAGGAACTCTGTCTCTGTTTGTTGAAACAATGCTGTTTAAACTCTGTCTCTTCTTCATCTCTCTTTGTTAGTGACTCAAAATAATCTAAAGAAACATCAGATTCTTCTCTACAGTCTGTTGTTAGTCGTAGCAGCGCTCTGTTCACATTCACACATTCCCCTTTCTCATCATTTCCTGTCACTTAACATGCAAATATCTTAACAACTGTTCATCTCAGCTATGCCATTTTGTAGTTTTTATGTTTTGCAATATGCTAATAATGTTATCTTTCCAAAAATGTATTTGTATTTATTACAAAAATTTTATGTCACAGACACTTTAAAGTGCCTGTGACATCAATTTTTTGTAATACATATGAATGCATTTTTAGAAAGAGGACATTGATAGAATATTGCAAAAATAAATTTCATGTTGCTGAGACAAACAGTTGTTGAGATATTTGCACGTGAAATAACGGGAAGTGATGTCAAAGGGGAATGTCTGTATGTAAAAAGAGTGTTGCTACAACCCAGACTGCAGAGAGCAATCTGATATTTGTTAAGATTATTTTACAGTCACTGTCAGAGAGGGATAAAGAAGAGTCAGAGTTTTAATAATATTTTTTCAATAAACAAAGACCAGAGAATTTTCTTTGCTAAAGAGTTCCCCTTTGATGTCACTTCCTGTTTCACTTTGGCTTAGTCAAGTTCAAAAGAAAGTATGCCAGTTATGGGACAAAATTGGTAAAATTGTGTGTATTATTCCAACTTTCTTAAATATAAAGATGTTTTCTTTGACTTTTTTATTTGAAGAATATGCATGTCACTGGCACTTTAAGGATAGACAGTGGTTGCTGCTTTTTTGGTATAAAAGTAATCAAAATGTGGTAAAGAAAACACAGCAGGATGAGTTCTAGAACCTATATAACAAAAACAGAATAAACTTATACAGACTAAACACTTTAGGCCATAATTCACAAATGCTTGAAGAAGCCACTATAAACCAGCTATACAGTACATAGTGAAGCTTTAAACTTATTAATTGCTGTTGTAATGGTTAGAAATCAAAACAAAGCATCAAAAGGAGGCTGACAGAAACAAGCCATGAAAGTGAGGGATGAAAAGAGGATCTGACCCACAAACCAAAACAGGAAAATCATTAAAATCCGACAAAAATACAAAAATCTATAAACGCTTACAGCGCGAGGAATTCTACTGTTGGAAAATCTCTCACACAGAGACCACAAAGACATAAAAAGGGCACCAAATTCCTGGTGAGAACTTTCTTTTTTTTCTCCCCCCACTGCCTTCCTTTTGAGCAGACAGTTGGCAAACCAACACATTATCTCCACCTATTAGGCTAGAGTGTAAAATTGTAGACACCGCTGTGGTGCAGCTGACACCAAAATAGTCTAAACGCGGGCGTGTGTTAGGGCTCAATGGTTTGCCCACACTGACATGTAAAAAGTATGTCGAGACCTTAAGTGATAAGGGCAAGAGGTGACGTGGGATTCACCTTAAAATAACAAATTATCTCCGTTTGCTCCTGCTATTTACCCACAGTGTGACTTTCTTCCCTGCGTGACCCCCGCGCTCTTCACTGGATGTTTCTGGATGTCGGAGAGCAGATTTTTTATTTATTTTTTCCTTTTACCAGTGTCTCCGGCTACATCTAAAATATTATCAACACAACAACAGTCAGCATCCCAGATTAGTCTGCAGCCCTGCACATCAACCTCAATGTGTTTTCTTGTGAGAAAACCGTTCACACGCACAGTTTGATGTCATCTGGTGTACATTTGAACAACCTGATTTCACTGACAATCTACAGAGCTTGTGTGTGAAAACAGCTAAAAGGGAAAAAAAAAAGCTGTCAGTGTTGAGTGTGGAAACTGCTGTCTCCTGTGTTCAAATCTTTCTTGTTTGTTTCACTGCTTCATGCATGGTTTTCCTGCCTTTCTCCTTCGTGTCCACAATAATTACTAAACTGTCAGTCACCTGGATCTAAATGACGTTTTGTATAACGTGCTGAAAAAAAACTGATGCTGTCCGTCTTTTTCGGACATCCATTAAGCTGTAAATCCAGCACTGTACGTGAGATTGTTTTTGATTTTTCTATTTGCGTTCAGTTTTTTTTTTTTTTTTTACCAACCTTAAAGAAGTTTCAGGTGCCTGAAAGGTTATTTTGTTCAAACTGGAGCTTCATTCATCAGTGGTTTTACTGTATTTCAGTTCAACAAAGGAATATTGGCTGCTTTATTCTTTGTCTTTGTGACAATAATTATTTTTGTAATTTCTGTTTCTATGTGCTTCGCTGTGATACAAATAAAATGAAGGTTACATTTATAATACAAGTGAGCTGACCTCAACACATCACACGTTCCTAAGTAACCATGGCAACATAGTATCCAGCTCGTAGCGGCTCCTGAGCATAAATATTAGTGGGGCAGACGTTCGTTTTCTGAATTGCTAAATTTTACAATTTGCGCCACATTCTCTGTGGAAAAATATGAAATATGTGTTGCTCAATATTTAGTTTTTTTTCTCTCTTTTTTGTTGCACACAAAGTTTGTCACCTTTTTTTTTCCCTTTCCCACCTGAAAAAAAACAAGCTATTTATTTTTATTATTTTAATTGTGCAAAACAAAAGTAAATATGCAAACTTCTGGATTTGATTTTTAATTTGATTTGAAAGTAATATTTCTAAAATATTACTCCAAATTAAGAAAGTTATATGGGTGGAAGAAAACTTCTAAAAATATAAAAAAAAAAAAAACTAAAAAAAAAATGGAAGTACACCATTTCAGCCACATTTGGCCTTCAGGACACGCATGTACCCCAAAGTAAATACAGCTGAGAAATCTGCAGTGACTTTACGAGCTATAATACGAAGTGAAAGTACTATAGAGCAACCTTGTAATGTTTAACCCAAGATAGAACTGAATGAAAACTCGCTTTGTGCTGAAGATTGCCAAGGATTAATACAGCTAAGAAACGAGATCTGTTGAAATGCTCCAATCGATCCATGTAACAACACACACAAAAAATAAAAATAATAAAAAATGGAAAGAACTGGGGTTTATTGTGTGGGCTTGAAGTAAACAGAATTTGTTAATTTAGTGATGGCAAGAACAACTCTTTACTGCTGTGTGTTTGGCTGAACACAAACAGTTGTGTTCAGCAACAAATAAAAATCTACAACTAAATCTTGTTCACTACTTTTAGCTTAAAGCTGGGTTAAATACACTCTGCATACACAGAGCTGGGAAGAAACACCAAACAAATGCACTTTTTTTTCCTGTCATTTCTGCATTATTTAATGTTTGTTATGACAGTCATTTATCAAAGAGCCATTTTATGTCTGCTATAAAACAAACAGCTTAAACTGTAGCATCACAGCGCAGCTAGTGATACAGGAGAAGCAGCGTTGCAAATAGTTGCAATGAGCTGGTGATGCATTTTTATAAACATATTAAAATATATTTACATGACATAATTACTGACACCCAAATTATAACCTCCTAATAAAGCAAAACCAAAACATAAAACTGGCTCATAGGCTTTTCTTCCCTTAGCAGTTGTATAAAAAAATCAAACATTCACAATGTTGACCAACCTTCTCCAAGAGTCATCAATCTGTGCATGTCTACAACAAATACTATGTTTGTTACTTGTGTCAATCTTTCTGAATGCATCAAACTTAACCTAACTGAAACAGTTTGACTGAAATCAAATCTGACAAAATATAAAGTAATTTATTCAATAAGTGATGTAAAAAGGGTTTACCCAGTTTCAGCTGAAAATATGCTTTGTGTGTTTCAGGGTTTAGGTTTTCTGTTTTTATCTCTTATGTTAGTTTGTTCCATTGCTTCCACATGTTTCCAGCCGTCCTGTCCCGCCCACCTACACCTGTTCAGGGTTGCCACATTGTAAATCGTGATATATCATTCTGTCGCTTTAAAACTTTCTGGATATGTGGGTGTTTCCGTGAATAAAAACATGGGGTTCTTTTGGTGAACAGAAATACCAAAACTATTGTATGTTTGGGCTTTTTAAAAACTACTATGTATTGTGTAGACCCTTAATCTATGGTATAAATATGAACATCTACAGCTAATCCTAATTTAAGATGACCACCAAAGCCAGCTTCTAACCCAATCAGTTTTACACATGTTGAGCTAAAATTTGGTTCGATAAGTCCAGTCATCTTTGACATAACATCAATAAAGTTTGAGAAAAATACCTACAACGTCATTCCTTCTTTTAAAATGACTTTAGTACAAAACCTTGGGCCTTTTAAATCTTTTTATGCAAATCAGTCAAACATGTTGTTGTTTTTTTGAGTTTATCATGACATATTTTTGTTTTACAGTGCAGGTAGAAATGGATTACATCAGACATTTGTAGTTTGTAGAGAAGCAAGCGTATTAGTTGAATAATTTCCCCCCCAGTGGACCAGAAATTATTATGTGCAGGCATGTGTTCAACATGCATAGCTTACCTCAGCAAGATCCTCAAAGTCAGCAGCAAATTAACTTAAAATGACTGATAGGGATTATAACGTGGCTCGAGCCAAGTTAAACAATATTCGTTTTGGGCACTAATGAGAATTAAACATGTGTCGTGATTTGATTAAACTGTCGTTTGCATTCGGTGACACAGAGATTGTGAAAATTTAATGGCTGCATGAAAAGGCTGAAACAAAGGTGTGTGGTGTTGTTTGGCAGCCTCTAGTTAAAAGTGAGTGAAAGTTGCAGCCACACTCCATTTGGCAGCCACTATTTCCTCCAATTACTCTGTAGGTGCAACTCCTGATCTCCTTCCAGCAGCTATTAGTCATTATTTAGTTCTTCATAAATGTTTTATAGCCTGTAATAGTTTATGCACTTCCCCAGACAGGTGGGGTGTAAGAAAATGTAAATCGACCCTGAGTCCCTTTAAAACAACACCAACAAAAAAAAAGGAACTTGAGTTAAACCTCTGCTGATTGACACTTCCTCTTTATATTCTTCAGAGTAAAGGTACTGTCCATAAATCACTGCTCAGGATAAACACATATGATCCAATCTAACTAACTGAGCTGCCCCTCTTCATGTCATCCCCCCGTAACCTGTTCCACACAGGCACTCTGGTTAAATATTTTTAGCTGCGACACAGATGCAGTCAAACTTAAACACTAATAATCCACTAAGTCTTTGGTCAATTTGGCGCAGTGAAGGAAGAAACACTCAAATGTTTTACAATTATTTATATGGACACCAGATAAATCTGAAGAGTCATGCTGACGGGAGAGGGAAGCAAGATACAAGGATAATTTATGTAATTTATGACATTTATTTCTTGCGAAAAATTGCAACATTTGAACATCTGTTTGGGTTTAAAAAAAGTAGGTTTAGTGTAAGAAGAAAAAAATATCACTCTTTGGAGAAGTAATAACTCATTACATGAGGAATTGCTTTTTTTTGTGAAAATGCAGTGTGAATACTTAGTGTTGAATGACTAGTGAAATTAGCTAGATGCTAGAGTTTTAACAGAGGTGTCCTGATACCAGTTTTTATCAAACCAAGTATGAGTATCTAAACTGCTTTGGAGTCCATAGGGACTTGATAAAGCACTATATCAAAACAGACTACTGACTTTAAAAACAAAGCTCTTTTATAGAATAAGGTGACTCTCCTTCCTTATAGGCCCACAGTCCCTCTGACATGTATCAAATCCAATTTACAGCATTATATACAGTGATGCAAAATATTAAAATAAATATGATTTTCTTTCAACTTTAACATTAAACTGACCAACTTTTCAATTAAAATGCAAACTGTACCAATGGATTATTGATACTAGTATCCCGGTATTGATATTTATCTTGGTATTAGTTCTGGGTATCGGGACATTTTATATGAGTACAAGTACTTCTAAAAATGCTGGTTTCGGAACCAGTATCAGACACCACTAGATTTTAAATCTGCAAAAAATAAATTAATAAAAATTGAAAAGCAAAACGAAGCTAAACGTAGCAAAAGTTTTGCTAAAAGGTAAAAATAGAAAATCGCCAGCTAAAACCAGTAAAGGGTTAAAAAGAAGCTAAAAGCTAAAAACATCAAAATACTAGCTAAAATAACAAAGGTTTACGAAAATATAAAAACACAAACAGGAGTTCTAAAATATTTTTGTTTGTATTTTGAATGAATAATTGCAGCCAATCTGGACACTGCTCATAAGATTTGTAAAAAAGAAATCTACCTACAACAGGTAAGATGTTAATTAATTATAATCTTTCCACAAAACTGCACTTTAAAAGATCTAAGCCAACGGTTTAATATCATACTTTTATTTTATGTGCAACGTCTCCATCTTGAAAGTAAGTGCTAATCTACGCGATACCTAAAGCCATCAGTTAAGTGAGTAAAAAAGTACAACACTGAGGCATAAAATTGAATTTTGGACAGAAGAGTAAAATTTCCCAAAAGAAGGTGGTTAAATTAATCTACTGCAGTAAATGTATTTTATTATTTTCCAGCCCAGATTTGGAGCTGCAGATTACAGGACCTCTATTATTTTCTGTTCCTGCTTCATTTCACACAAAGGGCTCGATCGCTGTAGGGGCAGAGACCAGCAAAATAGCTACCACATATATTCCCCTGTGCACACACAGTAAGTGATTCTACATCACTGACCCTCAAGGCTACATGTGCACGTTGTTGGAAGGAGATGCTTTATACAATGACCATGTTTTTTTTTCTTTTTCTTTTTTTCCTAAACGTGGCACCATGTCACAAACAACGGAGCTGATTTCACAACAACAAAAGCACCCCATTGGCTAAACTGCTTGCAATGCAAATGCATCCAAGTTTTTTTTCTCCCTTATGTTAGCAAGAGCTATCTCAACCTGCAGGAAGCCACTGACAACAATTCAAGTGGCTTTGCCAGGTTCATCTGCTGTGCTCCAATAGAAAACTCAAGACGAGTTCCACTAAGAGACATGTCTAAAAAAATTACGACAGTGGAGACAACATAATCACTGCTAAACTACTAAATGACAGAGCAGTGTTTGCTGGCAGGTATGCTGGGCTGCCAGTAATGTGCATCTGTCGGCACCACTGAGCCATATCAGGATTCAACAAAACCACCACAGCGCTCGCAGTCCAGCAATGCCAACTACCTCAGAAAATAGCCAACTGTCTGTCTGTCTGTCTTTCTTTGTCTCCACTTCTCTCACACATATTCACTACACAGACAGACACACACACCCACAACTACAAAACTGTAATTTTTTTTTTTTCCTTTACAAAAAAGGGTCGGATGAACCAGTCCTGAATCTATTCACAGCTGTCCAACAACATGAAAAGAACTGAGCTGGTTAGAAAAAATACGTTTTTCTTTTTCTGCTCGTGCCGCTTCTTGCTCATCTTGACTCCCCCAGCAGCCGCCTACCTCTCATTAAATGAGTACAAAGAATCTTTACAATTACAGTTTGATAGACTGGTGCTTCAATTAATAAAATATCTATAACATCAGTAGGTTGAACAGTTTCTCATTTTTTTCTTTTTCTTTTTCTTTTTTTCCTTTTTCTTGAATCGTTCCTGCACCACAGAGCTGCAGTGCTGACACTTTTACAATTAATCTAAAGGCTTCCAATCTATTCTTGGGTTTGTTGTAAAGTCAACTTGATACGTATTTGGCAGATTCTTAAGTACAGCAACTGGAAATGGATTTCAAGGGCTGGGAAATTGCAGACAGTGCTATGCATTGCAAAATCAAAAAAAAACAGTCAAACCTTTGTTTTGTGCACCCAGCATGCACAGTCCACCATGTAGTGTATAGCATTTTTAATCAGCTTTTGAAGTACAAATTTGCATATCTCATTGCATGATTAAGCTCATCTGCTTCTTTTTTTTTACATTTTTATTAAAATGATGTGCAAAAAGCTGTGAAAATGTTATCAGCATTAAAGAGATCGTTGAATTGGGTGCGTATTCACTGTTAGATGCATTTACATCAGACAGCTCCCTAAAAGCACAAATAAACATGCTTCATAATTATATTATCATCAAATCATCCCAACCTGACAGAAGCACAAACAGCAATAAGCAGACAAATTATTGCAAATGGATTCATTAGTCAAATAATGAGCATTATTTAATTATAAACATGTTACTAACATGACTGGTTTTCAGCAGAGAAGCACAGAAATGATCAAATTCTGCAGCTCCTGTGAAAAACAGAAATCCAGCCATGGAAGGGAGAGTGAAAATTAATGAAGCCTGATAGTCTTCCCATTTTTTTTCAACCACCTCTCTTGCTTGCCACTTGTCTGTCTTGCCAAAACATTAACATAACCCGCTGACTGATATTGCCAACATGCATGCATCGGTGCTGTCAGCTCTCATCAGGAGGTGTGAGCTTTTTTTTTTTTACATTAGATGCTTTTGAAAATTTTGCAGGTAAACTCACATATTTCTTCCAAATATCTAAATGGCACAAGGCAAGATCAGTCACTTCCAGTCAGCAGGATTTTTTTTTTTCTTTCTTTCCAGACTCTGCTTTCTGCATTATGAGCAGTAATCATGTATCAGTCAAGTCAAGGTTATTTTAATAGCACATTTAAAAACAAACATATGCTGACCAAAGTGCTGTACAAGGTGTCAAATCAATAATTAATTAAAGGTTTTGCAGTTGTTGGAAAGCATATCACCTGCTGCCCATCATGCCAACGTTTTAGACTGAACTCATATTATGTTGAAATACAGAGTTTTGGTCGAACCTTGTAATTATGTTTTGTGTAATCCTGTGTAATCCTGTGAGATGTCACACTCAAAATATGTGTTGAAGATCAGTCGCAGCTATGGTCACAACATATTTTAGCACGAAATCTGTAAAAATGACTCAGCGATCGCCATTTGTGTGTTTTCTAATGTCAGACGGCTGTGGTCATCAAGTTGGTTCATGAAGTATTTTGCTAACAGACAGAAAAGGTTCACTCCAAGTAGTTAATGGTAAATTTTTGAACTCTTGTGAAATCTGTTAACACTCCAAATACAGTGTGCGTCAGGAATCAGCCTCAACTACTGCCACACCAAATATCCGGTCAATAACTAAAAATGAAAGACTATTATACATTTTTTGGATTTTTTGATGATCAGTTGGCTGCAGTAGCCATTTTGTTTCAGGTTGACACCAAAACTTAATCAGTTGTACATTTACAACCAATGATTAGCTTCTGAGAGTTTAATTAAAATTTGCCCAGTGGTTTATGAGTCATATTGCTAACAGACATGCACACACAGGCATGAGCAAAAATGTTATGGCTTCATTTTTACCTTTTGGCAAGTTATAATAAATATGCAGAACAGGAACTTTTATAAAAAGTTTATGGAATAGTTAATCTCGTAAAACAAAAGCCAAGGTATTTTTCTCAGGACTAAAAGTGGGTTTTAGTTATGCAGTTAGGTCTGAGCAGCTGTAATTTTCAAAGGTAAGCTGTTCACAGAGTAGTAGCACCACTAAATTGACTGTCACCATTTTTTTGGCCAGAATGACCAAAAAAAAACAACAGATTTCTGGACCTCAAGCAGGTTCAAAGGTCAGACTTGTAGGAAAGCCTATACTATTAGACTCTCAATAACAAACAATTAATGTTTTAAGCCACAATCTGAAATAGATGGGAAGGCAGTGTAGGGACACCAGTGCAGGTGTGATGTGCTCACACCTTCTCCTTCCTGTCAGACACAAGCTGCTAGCTTTTGTACAGATTGCAGGCATCAAAATGAAGAAAAATCAAGACTGACGTACAAAAAAATTACAGTAATACACCATGGTTTCAAGCAGAAAAGTGACAATAAGAGTTGATTTTGCCAATAAAACCGTCAAAAGTGTTTAGAACCATGGTTCTTAAACGTCAAGTACCACTGGACTCAGGATCACCTCAGTGGTACACAAAAGAAATCTTGTTATCAATTATTAACAATTTAAATCAAAAAATGCTAAATATACATTAAAAGCTGAATTAAGATGCAAAGACAACCAAAATGATGAGTGATTTAAGTGCATTACGATCTTGGATCCAAATGGAAACTACTTGAAAAAATGTTGTTTGCCAGTGAAGTCTCTATATGACCTTCCAGCAACAAAAGGTGCAAAACAGAATATGATTCAACTTTTAAAGTGCCAAGGCTGCAGGGTGTGTGGTTTTGTTCTCAGCAACTAATGCATGGAACCATCAATAAAACTTGGTTTAAGACAGGGGTGGGCAATCATGGTCCTCCAGGGCCGCAGCCCTACATGTTTTGCTTTTTTCCCTGCTCCAACACACCTGATTCAGTCACTGAACTACATCTCCCAAGCGCTGCAGTATGGAGGACCAAAACTGACATAATTAGAAATAAAAGCAGAAATAGATAAATGAACTATT
>JAUBOC010000138.1:11288372-11305808 GCA_032275365.1 Anablepsoides cearensis | reverse complement strand
GATAAAAATTACAGTCTTCTACATGCTTTGCAAGTGGGAAAACCTGAAAAATCAACAGTGTATCAAATACTTGTTCTTCCCACTGTATGTCAATCTTTTCTTTTTGAAAGACAAGTCAGAATGAAAACAAGCCAAAATTAAATAAATGGCCTGAAATAGACAAAACTTAAATAGCACTTTATCAAGTTTCTCTGGACTCCAAAGCACTTCACATTATAGTCAATCAGCCATTCATCCACACATTCACACACTGCTGGCAATAAGCTACATTGTAGCCACAGCTGACCTCAGACAGAGGCAGGGGTTCCACTCCAGTCTAAAAGTTTCTTTACATTAGATGATCTTAGTTTTATGAGAGAATATTAGGCCACAAGATTTTTTTTATTACAAGAATAAAGTCATATGACAAAAGTTGAAAGTCAAAATAACACAAGAATAAAGTCTTAATGAGAATAAAATCATAATATTACGAGAACTCCTGCAGGAAAAGCAAGTCTTACCATTGCATTAAAATCATTTATGTTGAGCATCTTGTGAAGTTTTACTTTGGTTTTATTTAACTCCATTGCTTCATATGATGAAATCGGGCCATATGGCATTGCAGTTAATGGTTGCATTGATGGAGTTAGTCGTCACATTATGTAGATATTACATAGTGACCCAAAGGTAATTGCAGACTACATCATAAACACGGTGACACACATTGGAGGCTGTTCACAGCAGGTCCAAACCAACACAGGAATGGTAAATGTACATGCCATGTAAGAATATGACTTTACTCTTGTAATAAAAAATATTAATAGAAAGTCTTGTGTGGCCCTAATATATTGTCTGAGGCCAAACCGAGCCTGTTTAAAATATGCACAATATGATTTGCTTGTAACTCCACTTCAAAAGATGCGGACTGTCCCTTTAAGTGACTGTCCCTCCACAGCATTTCATAACAAACACTGTCAACAGTAATTGAAGTGTTTTCAGTGTACTAAATAAATAGATTCTTCTTCAAATAATGAGCGGATAATTAGTCATAATCAAGTATGCTAACAAGAGCTGATTTATTAACTGATTTCTCCATACAAGCTTCACTGCATGCCAGCCTTTATTCTAATAACGCTGTCGGCCCCAATCAACATCAACCCATTTTTTTTTTTTTTGGTGCAGAGAAAGAAGTCAGTTATAAAGCTTTCAAAGTGCCATGCTTTGCTGATGTATCCACACAGATCTGTATTCAGTGTCCTAATGAAGCAGCTATTCAGAATGAAAGGTGTTTACACTGATTTTAAGTCGGTGGCTCATGCAGTTAATAGCACTACATCTGTTCTTCACTTTATTAAAAAGAATATTGTACATTTAGAATTTAGTTACATCAATAGGTTACTAGTTCAGCAATGTCCCTACAGAGATATTCCTGGCTTCTGGCACAGCACTGAGAGAGAGTTAATGACAAAAAAAAAAAAAACTCTGCCCAGATTGGTGAAGGAATCAGCATAGGAGAAATAAATTGGGGAAAACAAAACGGCAAGCAAAGAGTGGAAGCAATGATCCTGATATCTGCGGCAATTAATTTCAAGTTCAGGTTCAGGACCAAGTTTTTGTCACTCCAGCTATGAAATAATTAAACTTGAATACTAGTGGCCTACATAGAGCAATGGGATTCACAATAATTGTTTCTATCTCACATGTGAACATGACAGGCATGCCAACTTGAGAATAAAATAGACCCGGGAGGCATAACTTGTTAAGGCAAGAAGTTAAACAAAATCAGGTCATAATGTCTTCCACTCGTCGTAAGGCGAACATTAAGCTGAGAAAGTGTCCAACGGATACAAAAGACTCGTATCATCCAATGCAGATGATCTCACATCAGTTGTTCCCCTCGAATGACAGTGAGGAATCGTAAGGACAGGCAGACTGGGTCATGAAGTTATGTCTTTAGAAAAGTTTTCTGGTGCATGTGTTCATTATCTCGATCTGACATTGCCCTACATATATAAGAAATATAAGAAATGTTTACTTCTGCTTTAAAATCTTAAGTCGTTTCAGCGTTAAAACACCAAAAAATGTTGACAGTAAAAAAAAGAGTGTGGCGTTGCTTGTTCAAAAACAATAAAACTCACTGTAGTCTCAAGAAATATTTTCTTTTCTTTTCTTTTCTTTGTGTGGTCGCTTTTGTTCTAAATCCATAAATAACTGAGACCACCTAGTTTTTTTGAAGTGAGACATGCAGAAATGTTAATAAGCGATAAGACGTACAGTTCTACTTCCACGCGTATTCTCCCTCAGTAGCTAATTAAAAGACATCTTTTTGATCTTGTAATAGCTGTGGTTCTTGAGTAAACAAAGCAAGTGACAATGACACAATAATGGATTTTTTATTTAATTTTTTTCAAGAGCAGATGAAACTTTTATACCAGTCTATTTTTAACAGTTTTTGTAATGTAAAAGAGGTATGAGATATTTATTTCTATTCCCCTTAGAAAAGGAAAAATCTTGCAGATGCTGAAATTGCTGTACGATTGGACTACAATGTTCTTGAAATTTTCACTACAGATAGAGTTTTGCTTTGAGCTGATGACAAAACAGGCCTTTAGATAAAAAAAAAAAAAAAACGGAAAACGTGACAAATATATTTATTTAAAAAAAATGACAATGCACTGAGTTATAAGTTTACGACAGAGTATTAAGGCCACACAACGGGATTTTTTTAATATTATGAGAATAAAGTTGTTTTCTTACAAGATTAAAGTCATAATATTATGAGAAAAGTCATAATATTCTAAAATTAAAGACGTAGTACTATACCCTTCACACAAAAACGCATTCAGTTACCACTGCATTAAAATGAGGAATGTTGAGCAACTTGTCAAGTTGTTCTTCAGTAGCTATTGCTTAAAATAAATAGTTAATTTTTTAGCACATTAGCATCACATTATCAGTAGCAGGACTTGGAAATTTTGCAAATGACTATATGATTAACGGAAGCATGCATTGACAGATTTAGTTGGCAGTCGGCACATAGCTAATTTGGAAAGCATATTAATCTAACAGTGACCCAAGTCACCGCTGACTACTTCATAAACAGAAACATAAGACTGTCCACAGAAGGTGTGAGGAAAATAAGGAGAACACAAATTTTTTTTCTTATTTTTTTCTTAAATTATGACTTCTTTTCTCGTAATATTACGATTTTATTCTCGTAATATTATTGACTTCTTTTTTTCATAATATTACAACTTTAATTTCATAATATTACTACTTTATTCTTGTAATATTATGACTTTAATCTTGTAATACTACAACTTTATTCTCATAATATTACGACTTTAATTTCATAATATTACCACTTTATTCTCATAATATTATGACTTTTTTCTTGTAATATTATGACTTTAATCTTGTAATACTACAACTTTACTCTCATAATATTATGACTTTATTGTCGTAATAATAATAATAATAATAATAATAATAATAATAATAATAATAATAATAACAAAAATAATACTAATAATAATAAATCTCGTTGTGTGGCCCTAATACTCCGTCGAATAAGTTATATCAGTCAAGCCAATATATTGTGTAGCCTACTTTATACATAGGCTATATATTAAACATGTGTGTTTTAAATTTACAAAATTATCTCAAAACTCTGACAAGGTAGATGACAATAAACCATCAAGAGATGTTAGGCCTTTAGTCATCTTTTAAATGTTTGGGTCATATCATTTTGTCATTTATTTTATATAACCATTCATTAAATTACCGAGGATATTTTCATGGTAGGTACAAATTCATTTTTCAGCTAATCTAAGAATTTGTAAAATAAAAATAAACATTAGCATTATGTGCAACCATCCACAGAGATGTAAACAAACTAACATTTTCCTATCTTCTTCAGTGTTATCATCTGTTATGGCTGTATAAACAGTGTTAATTTGTGGGAAAATAAGATAGAGGTGTTTAGTTCCGGTTAGGTTTTCAGTCACGTGATCCACTCGCTACGACAGGCCTGTCTGCTGTTTCGGAGAGTGGTAGCCATGGAAACACGTCGCGTGTTAAATAAACAGTGGTTTAGAACGGTCTACTAGCTAAACAAAACATACGTCATTGGCGCTTCTCACAGTAAGGCTAATTACTTATTTTGTTTAGGAAATAAAACTAGAGTTGTAGTATGTCGTGCAATACTTTTGGAATACGGAGGTGCTATTTGTTCACGTGAACTGAAGCGTCAGTCTGACACATTTGACCTGACTTTTTAAAAAAAAAATGTTCAGGAACGAGTATCAAGTAAGTGCAGGTTATTAATTTGAACAGTTTACACTAAGATAATAATGCTATTTGCTAATGACACGTTTACCCTGAGGCTTAAATTAGCTGTAACATGAGTAGCACTGTTAAAAACAAACATTAGCCTGTTGCTTTTTGCAGGGGGGAGCTGTGTTTGACATCTTCAGTGGACAAGGAAAAGACCCTGTAGCTAAATGGAGACTTTGTGGAGGACCCTCGGCTATACATAAAGTGAGCATTAGCAGGGACCTGTGTCCTCTTAAGTCCAGCAGCATCCTTAACAATTCCTGCGACATCTAATAAGTAACACAACAGCTCAGTAACACTGTTTACTACATAAGCAGCATATGGTGACACTCTTATAAATCTAATCAGATGTTTACTAACCACTTTTTGTGGAGGTTAGTTGCTTTTTTCATGCAACACTGACAAAATACTCTTACCTTCATTACAATATGCCAAGCAATACTGCCAACTAAACATTTTTTACAGCTTGAATTGATCTTGACACATAGATTTTATAGCTCCAACCTCATATATTTGCTCACATAAAACCCATTTGTCACTCCCGGGGACATTTACACAACAGGTATACCAGTCATAACCTGCAAGGACTTAGACTCGACAAGGCCCTCTTCTGAATTATGTTCTCTCTTAGGAGTATAATAAAGAAGTTAAAGGATTTGTTTACTGTTTGGAGGGAAGCAGCCAGACAGTCAAGATGCAAATGCCAGAGAATGCAAAAATGTCTCGTAAGTCACCACCAAGCTTTCACACATCCATCTGTAGCATTTGTTTACCTTTTACTAAGATAATTGCACTTCAGTCCTTTGCTGTTTTGTTGCAGTTGGGCTTATCCAAAGGTTTTTGGTTCTTCAAGTGCATATTCCTCAGTGTCGTGATTTTTCCACTGAGCTTGTGTGAGTACAAGGATCTTTATTTTTATTTTTATATAATGGAAATAATACAACTCAATGAACTTTCATGGGAATGCAAACATCTGTAGATATCAACAAATATGTGACTTTTTTTAAACCTAACTTCAAAAATAAATTCTGGGAATTACTGTTGCCATTTAAGTGCATCATGACAGCTGATTTTATGGCATAATATAAAAGTGAAGGCACCCTCTAGAGTTCACCTTAGAGACCAATAAAGATTCAATTTGTCTCCATTTGGCACATCTTAGTGACACCGTAGTTGCCTGTGGTAATTTATGTGCTTCTTTATCTGTTATTTACAGGATAACTGATTCGGAGCATCTAAAAAGAAGACTTCACTTTTCAACTGTGCATAAGGAGTTGTCTGCAACATTATTGCATGCAAAGATACCCTTCACAGAGTTGAAGCGTGATACTGTGAGTATATACTGTATTTCATGCATTATGTATCCTTTTAGAGATTTTTTGAAATGGCTGTTTGATTGTTGCTGTTTTTTTAGTCACATATTTTTCCTCATTTAAGAGTCACGCTCAAGCCTTATCACTGCGGACTAAAAATTAAGTCGTATTTGTTGTCTCAGTGGTCTACTTTATGCATCGATCTTGTGTCATGGACCAGTGAGCTCTTCAAAGGATTTTTGACCCTGGATGGCATCACTTTGTTTGCCACCTGTAAAGTCCGGAGAATCTTCACAATGAAAACAGACCCTGGAAAAATGTCAGATTATGGTAATGCCTTTGGTTTTTACCTGTAAATTATAGCGTTTTAGCCGCTAACCCCTTGCTCATCAACATGCGTGGTGCTTTTAAAGCTAGAAATGCTTTTCACTGAAGCCACTCAGTAGTCTCAGCTTTCAGCATGGTTTTCTGTGTGTAAGTTATGTAAAAAAAAAAAGAAGAAATATTTGATTTTAAATTATTAGTCAAAATATCTGAGGATTTTTTAAAAATTTTATTTGTTGTTCATGTTTTAATACAGATGCGTTTCTCGATGGAGCTAGTCTTGTGGACATGATCCCTCAAAGCTTCCGGTACCCAGAAGATGTGCAGCAAATTTCTCACATGTTGAGCATTGAGAATTTACGGAAGGCAGAAATGAGGTCTGATCCTTTCAGCTCTGGCTCTGGTAAGTAAACATAAAGCCTCTGATTCATGGATCAAGATATGTTGTACAAAAATAAATAAATAATAAAAAAGAAAATAACTGCAGTCGATTTCAATAAAACAAAAAAGCACTGAGCCATTTAACAAGATAAAAAATAGTATAAAAAAGCCAAGTCATTTTAACTTCATTCTCTTGTGTACTTCTGCAATAGACTGCCTCCGCAGTCGGTGGTATTAGACAGCTGTCTTTGCAGCTTGCAGTCCTTTTTATGTTTTAGCTTGACACTGCCCTCACGAACAAAACCAGGTGTGGGTTCGACGTGCAGCTTATTTTTTTTTTTCCATCACGAAACTTAACCTAAGCTCTATTGAACACTTGCTATGAACCGGCGTGGCGAGCGAGAAATTGGTCTTATCTTTAGCATCGGTACCTGACCCCATCCAGTGCTGAAGTGAATGTAATTCCTGCTGTCAGGAGATCCTTCTGTGTAGAAGAAGAAGGCTGTTAAAGCTGCATAATAGCAAAGATGAGATGTTAAGCTATTGAGTATGATGGGATTTTTACAGAGTCAGCATAATTTGAATGCTTTTCTATATAATTTTGGTCACTCCGGGTAAATTCACACTGGCCCGTCTAGTCCGCTTTAATTGAACTCCATACTGTTTGCCTAGAAAGTCTGGTTTGTTTGAGGAGGTGTGAACTCGTAATCAAACTCTGATGCAGACCAAAAAAAGCAAATTCTGGTCCACAAAAAAACTAAGTCTCATCTTTGTTGAAGCCTAAATGCATAGATGAAAGCCAATCGAACCATACACTGCTCCAAAAGCAGGAAGCGGACTACAGCAGTTATATTAGTAATAAGTTACTCATATACCTTGCTCAAGGTCTGTATGAGGTGGACATCACTGCTGTGAAGTTGGATGCTCTCCTACTCAGTGCATGCCACTTCATACGGAGCCGTCTCAGCAGTCTTGTGTGAAGAACAACGTTCTCCGTGGTCTTCTGCCTCATCTTTTGTCCATGCTGAGCCTATCGTTGAAGAGCGTTCGTTTGGAACATTTGCCAAAAATAAAAAGAGAACATCTGCAATCCCTAAAATCTGATGTCACTGATTTTGTGAAAAAGGACGTTGTGCTCAGTTTGGTCAGAGGTTTTCATGTTGTTTCCTTCAGTGATTCTAGGTGGAGTGCCACCAGAGGCGAGGAGGTACACAGGTTGTTCAAAGGGTTTGGTTTGTTTAAAACAGTGCAGTGTGAATGCGAAATATAAGCAAATGTTGCAATTTTGGTCCCCAGTCAAACCGAGTCTACCAGACTATTAGGTGTGAAAATACCCTTAATGTATGTCCATTTAACTGTGTGAAATATATTATTTATTTATTTTTTCAGTAAAGACTCTGTGGTTATACTAATTATACTGTTTTCCTTGTTTGAAATTATTGTGGTCTTCGTTCTCGTGCTCATTTGGGCCTCACCTGTGCTCTGGGAGCTGCAATTATCTCCTCCTACAAAAAAAGACATGCACCAGTAATCCTGTTCTGCTGCCTTTGTGGCCTTTTTTATCATCAAATATTTATTTGTTCTGACAGCTGTCCAAGTCATGTTGAATCAAGCAGCAATGCCCCTAGAAGAGAGCAACATGCACACACGAGAAATATCTCCTCCTAATTAGCATCCGCATTATTAGCACAACATACCTAATCATAATTAAAATGATTGCTATTAAAGCAGGCATCCAATTTAACTGTGACAAAGTTGTTTGGTGTATGTTGTTCCTTTAGAACCCAGTCTGTCAGAAACTGTTAAAAGGACTCTACAGATTTTTTTTTTGTCATGGAGCAACAAACAAGCCCCCATTATCCCGGTGCTGCACCAAAGACTCTCTGTTTGCTCTAAAGGTCAATGAATTTTCACAGAACCAAATCCGTACAGAAAATACTTCCACTGAACGTACATCTCATAGTAATCCTTTTTGTTATCCCAATCTTTATGGGCTTTTGACAGATTTAAAGCACACTGAAATTTGCTCACTCCAGGGGTACATCTCAGTGTGTTCCATCTGTTGTATTGCCAAAAAAAAAAAAAGAAGTGATTTCCTCTTTTCTTCCAGCTAATCTCTGTCTGTATCGTGTTGTCGATCATGTTTGTCTTGCCGAGTGGAAGTGTTTGCTCGGTGCTTTGATGAGGATCAGACAGAACGTGTATTTTTGCTGTTAGCTTCAGCAGAGGTGGTCCTGATTAGCCCTGGCACACATACAGCAAGGTCAGGTTGATGGCATTTCACAACAACTCCCACTTCAGCCTATTATTTTCACATGATAAAATGAAGCAGATTGTTAGATTAGAAAGAAAAAAAAATCTATCAACTATCAGATCTGTTGTAACATCCAATTTAGATCCTTTCTTTTCCTATTTATGTATTTTTATAAATAAACTACATGTGGTAAAATTGGCTTGTAACAAAATATAGTGAGACACTACATAAGCTATAAAACAGTTTCTTTAATGGGTTCTTTTTTTTCTTCATTCACAGAGGAATAAAGGACCTTAAAATAGACACTGTTGCTAGACAAAATGCTCCTTACTCACCTTAAATATTCTGGTTTGTTCACCAATAAGTTGAGGAATTTTCTTTTTTTTTCTACAGTACCTGATCAGTCTCCCACTGCCGTATCAACCAAAGATCGGAGAGCCAAGCCCCAGGGTGTCTTACACACAGCCTCAGGCTCCAGAGCTTCAGCACCATCTCTACAGACTGGAAGAAAAAGCAGCACAACCTCAGACAGAATGAAGACAAATGTACCCATTATTTACAATACTCTAATCTAACTAATTCTAGAAGAAAAAAAAAAGACAGACTGGTCAGCAAGAACATGAAAAAAACACGTCATCACTTTAGTGTAGGTTCCATTTTTATGTAGTTGTAGCCCAAACTGACCCTCAAGGCATGGGCTTCAGAAGTCCTGTGAAGATGTCCGGAGGTATACAGCACCATCAGAAGCAGGTCCTTTAAATCTTCTACTGTTAGATGTGCAGTGGGGCTCTTAGACTTTGCTTTTGCAAAACATTTCTCAAATACTGAATCAAACAAAAATCAGGGAAATTTTGAGGCAAAGTTTACACTTTAAGTGCTTTGACATGTTCATTTCAAAACAGTTTTGTATACAGTATAATAGAAAGGAACCATATAATAATAAGAGCTAAATTTTTGATTATATGACACAATGTGGAATAGTCTTGCTATGTAAAGTGGTTTGCAATGAAGCTTACTAACAGAACATTGTTCAGAGCATCATGCACTTGTTTTCTTCACATAAATTGTCCTGCTGAAATATCTTCCCCAGACAAAATGATGCACACTGTTTTAGGCTTCGTTTAAAATGTGATTCATCAGATCAGGCGACCTTCTATCACTGCTTCAGGGTGCGGTTTGGTGGCTGATATGACTTCTGTAGGTGCTTTTGGCAATGAGCTGAGGTCACTGCAGACACTTGTTCGTTCTTAAGTGACTCTGCCTTGTAAAATATAGCTATGATACGCTCTGACACCGCTCTGTTGTAGCTTGCAGAAAGGTTTTCAGCAGTTGGAGTATATGTGGCTCTTAATTACCAAGCATACTGTATAATTAAGCCATGATGTTTGATACACTGTCCTTCCTTTGGCAACTTGTAGTAGAGATATAAAAAAATCCATATTGTCAATGGCCAGATGGTTTTAAAGATGGTTTTAATGTTTTGGCTGATTGGTGTGTCTCTCCCTGGGAATTTTCTGTGCCATTACAGGAAGAAAATAAAACAAAATATTTAGTCACTGAACTCATATTTTTCTTTTGATTATGTGCCACAGGGTTCCCCATCAAGTAGAATGAACACGAAGATTACTCCACAGAGTCAGAATATTACCAAGATGGGTGAAAATTTATCCCACGGTCAGCACTCCCATGTTCCTCATGAGGGTAATTTCGAGCTCATTGTGTGTTTTTCTTAGCGTCTGAATGCTTTCAACCGTTTAGAACACCCTTTTGTTCATCCTGCTATTTTATCAAACACAATGTCTGTGTTTATTTCTTTTCATTTGTCTGTTTCCTCGTAAACTGACTTGGACTAAATTCTGTTTTTCTCAGCGGCATCTAAGCTCACTTGTACAGACTTGAGATTTATGTGAACTCAAGAAATGTAGGCCTGTATGTTCCCACATCTGTGGCGCAGCGTGTGAAAAGAACTATATTTTTCAATGTACCTCGGCTATGTGTAAAAGGTAAAGAAAGCCAACTCAGAAAAGGAGCACATGTTACAAATAAAGCTTTGGAAGCAAGAAGCTACTAATGTTGCAGTATATTGCTAATACATCAATGTAAAAACAACAGGGGAAAAAAATCTGCTTGTTTGGCTTTGGCTCAATACCTGTAAGTATCCTATGACTCAGAATCTTCATGGATGAAGTAATTCTGTTTTTTCTGCCATTGTACTCTTCCAAGCATTGTGTGTTAATAAAAGCATTACCTATGATGCTACAAATCAGCAAAATAAGAGCCCAGTTTCAATGGAGCATGTTCTCTCCAATAACAGCTTTTATGATTGGTAATACACCCTCCTTTCAGCATGACTGAATGCAAAATCTGGATGATTAAAATTCCTTAATTCAGTTGAACATAATGTAGCTGGATATATTCTTCTTCTTTTTTTTTTTTTACTTACAATGAATGAATTTAAGTAGCTCAGTTACCGAAATGCCTTCATTATTAGGGATTTTCACGGTGCATATTCAGTTCACGGATATGCTTCTGGCAAGCTTTAATAACATTGTTTGAATCTGTTTTTTTTGTCTGTGTGTTATAAAGCTTTTCTGATGTAGAAATCCTTATTTGTAGGAGCATCTTTCAAATTACAGCCGCGCCCGCCTCAAAAGGGAGGCTTCGGCAAACAGGGACGTAAGACGCTACGGGTCGCCAGTGCCGGAAGAGAGAGGCTACCATCATCAGGTAACCCGTATGTTCTGCAAAACACAGTCTTTTGTGTATGTTTATGTTAGAGTAGGATTTTATGTTTTTACTCTACTTTTTCACTGTTATGGGTTTTAACATTTTGTTAAGCTCCTCTTGTTGGTGGCCAGAGGAAGAGAAGTGTAAGTAGGGAGCAACGTACCCTTCCATCCAGTCAGCAGAAGAGCAGACAGCAGCCTCTGACCTCAACAGGAAAGTCAGAACATCTAACCTCAGGTAAGGCAGCAGGGATAAATGTACACTTTTAGATGGAGAGATGGTTCCAAAAATATAATAGGACAGCGAGGGATGTGAACAGAGGACAAAAGACATTGATATGCAGGCCTGGTGATTTTGATATCTACTTGGCATATTCTGGTTTTAATAAGCAGCTCCTCTTAAGAGAAAAAGAATACCTATTCCTTCTCTTTACATTATTCATAAATTAGATCGCTTCAAAATATTGCATGAATTTAATGTGGCTCAGTCTATGCCGCATCTACTCTTTTTTGCCCCCCCCCCACCCCTTTTAAATTTTACATAACCCACATCAGGGCCACTCGCATGACCCTCCTGAATCCAGCCTGCGAACTCCACCCCCTTTCGTCCCTCCCTCCGCATACCCACACACTCACACATTGTCCTTGCGAAATGAGCCCATGTGTTCCGAGAGCTCATTTATGGAGGTTTCTCTACAAGCAGTAAGCTGCTCCTTTGGTGCAGCCCTGCCCACAGATGGAAAGTAGTTAGTTCATTAATGGTAATGTGGCACATTAAATAAAAGTCAGAGGGACATCTCCTGGGCCCAGGGTTTGCCACACAGTGGGCAATTAGAGGAAGTGATTATACTGTCGAGAGGTTCAAATGTGCTCACTCATTCAGATTTAGGTGCCTCCGTCTTTGAACTTGGAGAATAAAGATTCATAGTTTTTTAACATGCACACGCAAATTGAAGCAACTTTCGTTTTACTTTATTTTTACCCTCTTGACTATGCAGTGAGCAACACCGTGTCAGATGTTGATTTTGTTTTCTAACACCAGTGTAAAAAACGAGCTTAAGCAGGATTACAGCAACGTTTGCTCGGAGACTAGGTGTTTCTGCAGTTTCTAAGGATCTTTTATGAAGCTGTCATTACATGAGTGATGACTCATGACGTTTTTGTTTATTATTAAGGTATTTGCATAATAGGATTATCAAGTAAAACCTACAAAAAAAGATTAAAAATGACAGGAATTAAAAAAAAACATTTATGTGCACAAAATTAAGGAAATTATGATTTTTTCTTTAACATCTCACCTGTGCTGATCACCTCATCTTAGATCTATATATTTAAAGTATTTTTTCTTATTTTAGATGAGTGTAGTTGCAGCCCTGCCAAGGAAAGTCCAGGCACCCTCGCCACAACAGCAGAGTCTCAGCTTCTACCAGGTTTGCTTTCTGACCTGCGGGTTTGGAACAGCTGGGAGAGTAATGAGGGGTCTGAGCCCCAGCTCACTCTGCAAGAGGAGCTGTTCACTTTCTCATCGCCGCCACACTCACCCAAGCGAGGGCAAAGCCAAGGTGACCAGGCAAAGATAGAGATGGGAGATGATCGAGTCCAGAGCGAAAGAGGAGGGCGGCGTCATGCCCAGCCCGAAGACGACTTTATCGGCAGCGAAAGCGATGAGGTATGTTTGCTGTAGCAGAGCGGTGGAAGCACACACTGTACTCTGAACACATTTAAAGTGCATCTTAAAAAAACCTGACTTACTTATACTACACAGAGTATTATGCCTAAACTCTGTCAATCTAATGCATTAATAACAAATTCAGCTATAATTTCCCTCAGTACTGTTTGATTATCTTTAATTCAATTTCATTTAAAATTAAGATTTTCTTTTCATCGACTATTAGTGTTAGAATGGAGTGTATGTTTTGTTATGTTTCATAAGGCACATTTCCCTTTAAAGGCCAGCAGGTTTATTATTTGGCTGATTTTTGTTAAATGTAATAATAAATCTAACAAAGAACAGCATTTTTTATGCTGAGTGGGAAAATTAAACAGTTGAACTAAAGTTATAAAGACCTATCTTCAAAGAAATGCTAATTACTTTTACTATTTAAAATTTTATAATAAGTTTGATAATTCAGAGCTAAGAGCCTCATTTTGTTTTGCTCCTGATTAGTTTGCCTTAATCATATTTTTTGGCTTTAAAGTAATGCATCCAGTGTACCAATTTAATGACAAAATCCATTTAAAAACACAAATACAAGTTATCAAAGTCTTCAAATTTGAGATGAAGACCTCAGTTAGCAATCCAGATGTTTGATTTATGTGCTGGCAAAGATGTGTGGTACACCAAAACCACCGGGATGATCTCAGTATTGCAAAGTTAAACAGTATAAAGAATGTTTGTTTCAAAATAAGTGAATCTTTTTATAGTGACCTTTGTAAAGTGCAGGTATAACCTTTTTCTCCCATGAAGCGCTGTCCCGAGCTGACATTTACTTTGGAATTCAAATTTATTACCTGTAGGGTTTAAGAAGTAATTCATATCTATATTCGAAACCAGGGAAAAGTGCATAATTCTGTTTAGGCTGTCACTTTACATCATTTAGTCAAATTGTCTACTTCTGTTGTTTATTATAATCGGTGTATGATTAAAAAAAAGATACAAAGAACAAAAAAAAAAAAACGAAGAGAGAACATCCTGTGTATAAGTGTTTGCTTTGCAAGTGGGGGAGAAATCACATGGTACACTCATGTGCACACTCTCTCCACACACCCACACACCCTCTCACAAACACACTTACACACCCACATGCAGACAGGTTGTTAGAGGCGAGCATCTTTCTCTCTGTGCAATCAAATGATCATGTTGCCTCTTCTCTGGATTCATCGGAACACTTCAAAAGCAAAAAAAAAAGAGCACTTCAAAAGAAACAAACTCAGCCGTACACACGTGTGGTCTCAGGTTTGGAAAAAAAAACACAATATCATTTTTTTTAAATATACTACTGTTTTGTTTTATTATTGATGCATTTACGCTTGCAGAAAAACCTGCCTTGACAATCAGTACAAACAAGAACAATGTGTCCGTACACTTGTCTGTCTGAATGGAAAAGCCCCTGCTGCTGCGGCACGCCAGTCATTATAAAACTTACTGTGTAGTTGGTTAATTTCATTTTCCACCCTAATATTTAAACCCCACTGTGCTTTGTGTTGACTGCTTATTAGCACTCTGGGAATTGAACTGATGACAACCGATGAGAGTGAAAATAGATCGCAACACCTTATAATGAAATGACACAAACGACGGGAACAGGAAAATAATTCACCTTCAAGTTAACTCGCTGAAATGAGATGCCTCGTCTTTGTATAAATGAACAGAATTATTAGTGAGGTTTGCAGCTTCATTTTGTTGAAGAGTACTGAGTTCATAAAATGTAATTTATTCTCTTTAAATCTAACAGCTAAAAGAAGTAATAGCATTTTTTTTGACTATTCCTGTTTTGTGTTTATCATGATACATTTTCATAGTGGCTTTAATACGTAATAGGTTTTTTATTTTTGTATTATCACAAATGCTTCAAAACCACAGGATTTAAGATACTGAGAGTTATTGTAACAATAATAGTCAATAGCTTATTTTTTAAATACAATTGCTTAAAAATAGAATGAAATCATCTCAAAAGCTATAATTTAACCACACCTTTAGCTTTGTTACAAACACGTAAAACACATATTCAACATAGTTGGACAGCATAAATATACAACAACTCACCATTTTCCTAATACAGTCAGCAACTTTGCTGTGTTGGTTGAAGCACCATCCAGCCCTGCTTGTGTGGCTCTCCATATGTAGCCACACTGAGCTGCACCGTTTGGCTTGATAAGCTGCACTGAATGAGGCACAGGAGGATTTGGATATAAAGACATTTGCTGACACTGGGATAACCGGACTTATACCGTTCTTTAAAGATTTGTTTAAGGGAAGGAAGTTGTTGGAAAGTTTGTTGGCAAAGTTGGAACTCAACAAGCCGTGCAGACACCGGTTAGGTAATGAGATGTGCTAAATTAATTCTTATATAATGACAGAGATTCTGTGTAACTCGTAATGACATTTACTAAGTGAACTGCCTGCAGGCAAACATTTCTTATATTAAACTGCTGAAAGTCACGTACATATACACAGCTGCAGCTATGTCGGTCTTTGTGTCCTGCTGATCAGAGACTCCATTGTAAACTCAGGAGGATATTGTTTTCTTACCACTCTGAAAGGCGATATAAAGGAAAGCGGAAAAAAAATGACTTCAGATCCACTTATACATACAGACGAGACCATTTCATTACATGAAATAATGCAGTGGAATAATACTTTGCATTTAAGCATGCTGTGTCTCAAAATCCCAGGTTACAGACATTTAGTTTGTGTTATCCTTTTTGATGGTTTAGTGGTGCCAGATTTACCAGACATACAAAAAAAAGAAAATTTAAATCAGTTTTTATGAAAATTCCCTCAGATTTTGTAAGAAGTCATGCTCATTGGGTTTTTCTTTTCTTTACTGGGTCTGTGACATAAAATGATTATGAATAATACAAATGCATTATTGAAAAGGAAACATTAATAGTATATTTCAAGAAAAATAAAATAAAATCCATGCAGCTGAGATGAACAGTTGTTGAGATATTCACACGAACAGTAACAGGAAATGATGACAAAGAGGTACGCCTGCATGTAAACAGCGTCGCTGCATTGGCTGGATTTGATTTAATTTAATTGGATTTTGGTTCCCTTTATTACAACATTCTCCTTTGTCGTCACATCCTGTTTCACTGCTGCGCCAAATTTAAAAAAAGAAATGCCAGTTATGTGTTTCTTCCGCTTTTTGTATTTATGGGAAATCATGCCACAGGCACTTTAGTTAACAATTTAGGTTGTTATTACAGTAGTCTTTAGAATTGTTGTCATTTTTTGTCTAATATGTTTTAGATAAGTGTCATTTGCTCTCTTGATTTGTTTGTCACTATTTTAGGCCATTGATGCAAAGGCTAACAAATTGACGTTGACATTAGTTGTCCTTCAGGGCTTTTTACTTCCTGATTTATTGGGAGGCTCTTTTCTTCTTTAGTGTTTTTAGCCTAAGTCACAAACCAGGCTTTTGTTTGCTGATTGACATCGTTATTAGCTTCTCATTAGTACCTTCAGTATATTTTAACCCATTTTTCTTTGCTCACTTTCAGGTAGTAGGAACTGTACGACAGATAATACATGACAATTCACAGCTATTTACAGTTAAAGAAGGTTTAAACGTGTCGTTCTACAGCCCTGTGTGGAGGAATTTAATTTTTATATGTTTGTGCTTTAAAACATTATTTTGTGATTACATTGGAAGTCTGAGCATCTGAAAGCCAACACATCAATAACGCTTGAACGATTCACCACACAGCCAATTGCTGCTCCGTTCTGCCACCCTGTAAATAATGTTAAACTCATCTGTCTTTAGTTAACCATTTGGTACCGGTCAGCCCGATTTTGATTTTTTTTTTCATTTATTGCAGGTTGCTCTTTTTCAAAGTTGGAGCATTATTATCTTTCAAAGTGTTGCGTCAGGTTTGTGCAATTCTCTTGAGCAGACATTGGCTCCTAAACAGAGAGAAATATTAAAAGCAGAACAAAGCAATGAACTTTGAGCGTACGAAACACTTTGAAATTTATCAAAAACAACAAAGCAAGATAAAGTTTGTTGTATTTTCAGATGAAAGCGATTGTTTTGATGCAAACAAAAAAGAGAACGCCGTTGACTGTGCTGTATCTTCGTGAACTGCATAGTTACTTACAGCCACACCCACATTCTATCCTTTCAATAATACATGTAATTCATTGTTTCTTCACCTGAAATGAAAATATTAAAGCAAAAAACAAAAGAAAAAAAGAGGGAAACAAATAATATATAGAGCTGGTGAGCTTAAAGCCTCCAGGGGCATATGATAACCCTTCACCCCAAAATAAAGCTGAGAGATGAAAGATAGAAGGAGAAAAACACAGAAGGGTAAATTTGTATACTCACAAACACACACACACACACACACACACACACACACACACACACACACACACACACACACACACACACACACA
>JAUBOC010000138.1:11259923-11282141 GCA_032275365.1 Anablepsoides cearensis | reverse complement strand
TTTATTTTATTAATGAGTTCCCTTTTGATGTCACTTCCTGTTTCACTTTGACTGAGGCAAATTCAAAAGAAAATAGGCCAGTTATTTGACAAAATGGGTAAAACAATGTGTACTATGCCAACTTTCTTAAGTATAAAGATGTTTTCTTTGACTTTTTGTATTTGAAGGATAGGCGTGTCACAGGCACTTTAAATGCAGGAATTGATGGTGAGCCATTGTCAGCCTTAGCTCTCTGCATCACCATAAGAAAATTGAAACATTTTATTCTAAAACCTTGACCTTAACACATCTCACTGTATTTCAATTTCACTGATTTGTTATTCAGTCAGGGACATGTGTGTCTTACAGAAGAACTAAAGTGATAAACACATAGAGAAGCAGCTCGGTGCTTAAATTAAATCATCTTCTTTGCATTTCTTGTCACATCGAAAACAAGATTTATTTTTATATGCTATATAATTTTATTTCGAAAGCCGCCATTGAGCTCGCTTCCCGAGAGAGTTGGAAATATAGCGTTTTACTGAAGAACAAAGGTCCACCTTTTACCTCCCAGCCTGTGAATTTGCTGTGCCAGATGTACATTAGAGGTAAACATTAGAAAGTGCATGCACAGAAGAAGGAAAAGGAAAAGTGCCACTAGAGAGGAGCTGAACCGCCAGCCGTCTCCTGTAAACAGCCTTGATTAAAAAGGCACTGAGGTAAACAGTGATTATCAGGCACTGAGTGGCTGAACATATTTGCCACTAGGCTTGTGCAGCAAAATGTTCAAACTAAATATTTTTAACAATTACAAGCTGCATTTTTAAATTAATCCTTTACTTTCATAACTGCTAGTTTAGAAACAGAAATAACATAGTTTAAGGCAGCGCCAATCAAAGGCAAATAAAACTCTTAACGCTTTTTACGTTTTTATTTTTGATTGCTGGCGAGCCAAGTAATACACCTAACAAGGCACTACAACACAAAAGTGGAAATGAGGGGGCGTGGTAATAATCTGGGGCACCCAATTTTTTAAGAACAAACCAGTAATATGATTCAAAAAAATCGAGATGTCAGCTCGAAAAGCCAGGCATCGTGTATGCATTTCTCTGAGAAGCTATACAGCAAGCTGTGCTTCAGCCGAGCCATTAGTGCGTGCCAAACTACAGGCAGCTGAAGTTGCTGTATTGAACTTCCAAACCACACTTTGCTTTGTCGGGCCAAGAATTTATGTTTGTTCAAAATAAATGATGCACTTCTTTTAGCAGCAGATGCACTTCTGCTTCTTTTGGGCTCAAATGCTTTCTTTGAAATTCTAGTTCTTGCGAGTTGCAATGACCACATCAGGTACTGGGTTTTACGTTTCATTGGGACACAGAAAGGCCTGGAGCTTCTGTATTTTCAGTGGCACTCTGCAGGTAACCCGTCATCATCGGTCCATATTACCTGCAGAATTCCACAGGGAGCAATTTTGGTTCCTGTCTGCGGAATTACATAAAGAAGGCAGTGGGTCACACAAATAGCCAAAATTAAATCAAGCAGTGCAGAGACTACAGCTCCAGTGTGTCTGCTTCTTCATCAAAGTCATGTAATAAAACAGCCCTTAACAGGTACAGCACTCAAAGAGACTCTTGAGGCTTTAATATGGTCTTTAGCTTCGACTAAATGAAGAACCCTGTAAGTCTCAGACCTGTATGTTTGTCTGTATGTCTCGCTTCACTTTTACTGCACTGCTGGCTCTAAATTGTAAGGCAGATTATTATTTCATTAATTTACGGAGTCCTTGATCTTGCTTTTGTTGACCTTTCGTTGATCATTGAATCTGCTTCAATGCGATAATAAATTTAGTTTAGAATTGGTTTACCCTAGCATTTTATTTCCTGTCTTGTTGGCCTGTAATGCACCGAACAAAAAATACAAACTTTTTACTCTCATCTGACCTGAATGGCAAAGGATACATAGAAAGAGCAGATCTGAAAACTGAAAATTAAAAACTGTTAAGAGTACGTCCAAAGTTATAATTTGTGTTACACTCAGCCAGGGTGTCCAATCTTGGTTCTCAATTTCAATTCATTTTATTTAATCAGGAAAGACAGTGTGCAACTAAAACATGAATGTAAATAAAATGATGCATTGCACCAGATTTAGGCTTAAGCTAACAATAAACAAATATCAACAATAAATAATAAAACATTTAACATCAATAAAAAAACAAGAAAACAAAAACAATATCAAATGATTAAAAACACTCCCACCTCAAGTGCCCCTGTCCTGCATTCTTTACTTGTTTCCCTGTGTTAGAGCAGAGAAATGTCTAAAATATGCAGGATAGTGGCCCTCGAGGGCCAGGGTTGGACAACCCTGTGCTAAGCAGTGGAGCTGATATTCTGGACATTCTCTCCACATGAAGCTCCTCTCGTTAACAAATACCTGAGGGACATGTTCCAGAAGACAAAAATTACTTTAATAATAATAAATGGCATACTAACATAGTTTAGTTCCCAGGAAAAAACGAAATCTGGTCTTGGCTCGCCACAAAAGTGAGCAGAAATGTCAAGCATGGCTTTGTGACATTCCTAAAGCAGCAACCTATACTGCAATAAAAGCAACATCAAAGAACACTTTAGCTGTTATATTCAAAGCTTTGTCTTCCGGGTCGTCCTCCTCGCTGCAGGACAGCGTGAGCAAGTGCCAGAGGGCAGCCGTTTCAAGCCCCTGTGTAAAACATGGGTGGGTTCCTGCCAGGCAAAGTGTGATTTCCAGAGTGCTTGCTGATCATGCAGAAAGGTCAGGGACCAGAGAGACTGGTTTATAACTTTAAAGAAAGTGTTCAGCTTGCTCTGGAGTTTCTTGTTTTAGTCTGTGGAAGCATTTTACAGATAGATTTGGAAATATTTGAACACTGGCTGTGTTTTTGTTGTTGTTGTTGTTGTTGTTGTTGTTGTTGTTGTTGTTGTTGTTGTTGTTGTTGTTGTTGTTGTTGTTGTTGTTGTAGCTGTTTGCTCAAAAATAAATGAAAGTGAAAACCAGAAACTGAAAATGGGCTTTAAGTTCAGACTCTAAGTTTTCATTCTAGAGTACCGGGAAATCATAGCTCTTTGTTTTATTACAAAGACTTGTGTTCTTCATCTGCTCAATTGTAACTGGACTATTCACTCCAAAATTCTTTCATGGACAAAAATGGATCATTTCTTTTGGTATTTATTCATCACAAAAAAGATAGTTTGGAACTGTTACCGTTTTTTTTGTTTGTTTGTTTTTTTGGAGGCTGTTCCTGTGAATACACAACATGTAGGCAAGCAAGCTCCCATGCAAGGGCAAGTGAAACAGGCCGTTCTTAAGCTGCAAAAACAAGTCAAATCCCATAGAGAGACAGCAAGAACGATGGGGATGGCCATAACAGTGCGGTACATTCTCTGAAAAAAATAAATAAAGAAATAAGATAAACACGCACTGGTGAGTTCAGTAACATTAAAAGACCTTGACGTCCACTGAGAACAGCTGTGGTGGAAGACGAGGAATCTTTTTAGCAGTAAAGCAACTCCCTTCACTAAATCCTGTTAAGTGAAAAACACCCTATAGAGCTGACTGACAGATCAGTATCAACACATGAAACTTCATCAGAGCAGATGCTGAAGGCTCATCTCAGATCATTCAGAAACCTTTCCTCAAGAAAAGAAAACATTCAACTTGAACTAGAGAAACTGCATTTTCTGCAAAAATACAGTGGGAGAACTGAGTGACATTACTGGAATTTGCTGACAAATCTAAAACTGAGGTTTAAAAGCTATGAAAGCAGAACACAAGCTAAAAGGAGCAAACTAAAGCTAAAAGAAGCAAAGCACTAATTAAAAGCCAAAAGTAGCAGAATGCTATGTAAAAGCTAAATGTAATAAACTAGTTACTAAAAGTTGCAAAGCAACAACCTAAAAGAAGCAAAAAGCTGGCAAAATATAGAAAATGGCTAGTTTAAAGGTAAAGGTTAGCTGAAAGTACATGAACAGTATACAAGCTAAAAGCATCAAAAGGCCAACCAAATGCTAAATGTAGTAGAACATTAGCTAAAAGCCAAAAATAGTAAAAAGTTGGACAAAAGGTTAAAGTAGCAGAATGGTAGCTGGATGTTAATACTAGCAAAACAATGGCTAAAAGCTAAAAGTAGCATAAAAAGTTAGAGCAAGTACAGTAAGCAAAATAATAATATTTTTAAAGTCATTGAAGAGATCTTGATATACTTATGTGAAAAAAATATTTGTATGTAAAGTGAAATCAATCTATCCAATATTTTTACTTTTTCCTTTCTGGGTCAAGGAGGTTGTTGATCATAACACTTCGCTCCAGGAAAAGCTGAATGTTTTCATTTATGAACAGCTAAAATGGTACAAAGGGTGCAGAAGGAGTTAAATTGTGAAAAAAAGAATTGTTACCTCCCCCCCAGTTTGACACACACAATAAAAACAAAAGTTTTAAAATAACAAATCAGTCCTAAAATAACATGTTTGAACAAATAGACGTAAAACTAAACCAAATCAGACTGATGTGTACAAAAAGGGGTGAAGAAGTCTTGAAAACCATACATCATCTGTGGAACACGTGGAGACAGTATGATAACAGGGACATGCATGGCTTCCACTGGCACCGGGTCACCAGTGTGTATTGATGATGTGATAGACTGAAGCAGTCAGACGAATTATAAAGTGGATAGAGATATACTGCCTGCTCTGGTTCAGCCAAATTGAATAACGCTGCTTCATGGAACAGATGGACAGCGGTCCAAAACATATTGCAGAAGAAACTCATGAGGTATTTTAAAGTAAAAAAATAGAGAGGCAAATCAATCACTTTTCAGCCATATTGAGTTGTATTTTACTTGCTGAGGACTAAAGACAAAAAGACCCACAAACAATAAACAGCTCCAGACAGCTGCAGTAAAGCCTGGCAAAGCATCACAGAAAAGGAAACCCATTCTTCTGGGATGTTCATTAGATCCTGACTTCAGGCAGTCAGTTTCACCAGAAGATTCTCAATATTGTTATAAAAGGCAGAAAACCAGAGTACCCAGAGGAAACCCACACATGCACAGGGAGCACACGCAAACTTCCCCACAAAAAGACCAAAGACCAAAGTGAGCCCAGATTGAAACCTTCTTGTCGTGAGGCGACAGTACAAGCTACCACACCACCGCGCCTTACACCATTATTCACTCTACGGTTTCTGAAACTGCATTTGAATTCACAAAAAAAAAAGAAGAAGAAAAAAAATCTCCTTGTGCATGCACATTTGTGGCTAAATGCCTCGTGACAATTACTTGTCAAAAACGGGCGCTTTTATGTTTGGAGGCATCAACATTTGACAAGTAATGACCTTCATTAGTCATTCTTAGCATAAAAAATGATTTCAATCTTGACATGCAGTAAGTGCACATCTTTTTTCCCCCCTCTCTTTGTGTCATAATCACATCCTTAGTGGTCTTTTCAACAGTATGAATATGAATAAATAATTATTAGAATTTTTAGAAATGTGTGAAGGTTGAGTATTGGTGACATTTGAAATCATCTTCTGACTTTTTTCCCCCCATCTAGGCAGTGAATCAGGGGCATCACTATCAGGAGGAAATGAACCCTTTGCTTCAGTCAAACCCAAGGTAAAAAAAGCACTCATCTCACCTTAAATCAGTTCAAAATCTGTACATTTAGAATCAAGTATAGCCTAACCCTAGTCTGTGACATGTTTTTCTGTTTTGTAGTTTTAAAGAACTGACATGTTGCTTTACTCCTTTAGATGTTATTATTAATCTCAGTGAGAAGGTTATGGTTAAAAAGCATCACTGATATTTTACCTAAATAGGTTTTGTTTGTGTTTGAATTAGGCTTTACATCCAATAATATTCATGAATATATATAAAACTAGAAATTTCTAACTAGATGGTAACCAGGGGCTGCAGTATTTACACTAAATGTCAGCTGTCAGATGGATGCGTAGACTGAGGCTTATCTCGCTCTCAGATGGGTACAAATAAACTTAGAGTGTGTCAGGTGCTGAGCTTTTCTCCTCCCAGAACGGCTGTTGTCATTTTCATTATGACTTCTTTTTTTCTTTTTTACTGATTATTACTTATCTCTAGAAAAGATTTGATAAAGACTATTTTTTATTCACTACAAAAAGTGTGGTAGACGTCAAACTTCAGGTTCTAAAATAAAAAATGGAAGCAATTTAATTTTTAATTTCCACACATGAAAAGATTCAGAGGGGTTTTAAGGCTAGCAGCCAAAAGACATGTTGTTATGCTTCCCTGCAGGCTAAAGCTAACTAAACTTTTAACCTCAAGAAGGGAAGAAAACTGTTAAATGAACTCTTTTCTGCTGGAGGAGAGAAAATAATTCAAAGCGCTATGGCCGACATTAACTTTGTGCAAGCACAGAGTTAAGCAGATCACACCTTTTATCACAAAAGTGCACAGAAATGAATTAGATGTTCATAGCAAGGTAGGGTTTCAGAAAAACTAAGATTTTTGTATCAGTGTAAGAGAAAATAACTAGAATTTCTCTCCTCATTCATGTTATTTGTGTTTGAGATTTGAAGAATTCATGATTAAATAAAAATGTAGCAAGTTCATAAAAGCCAAATTCGCTTTTTTTTAAACCATCCTAAGAGGAAAGTCAGCTCAGAGACTCAAGCATCTTTTGAAAGACTGCTTTAAAACCTTCATCACTGTCTTCAATAGAAATATTTATAATAGAGAATAATAAATAAATACTATGTGTCATCATGTCACAGTGCAGCCTTTGACTGAATCCCTGCACCTGTCTCGAGGCTGTACCGCTGTGTACTGTTTATCCATCCCAGCGCCCTGCTGCGGCAGTGTATGAATGGATTTGGTTGTCCTTGGAGGCTTCTGGAGACATTATATCGCCTCGCAGCCTGCTAATGCACAGACGCGCCTCTGTGCTTGTCCATCGCTTTACGGGCGTACACAACCATGTGGTGTATTACAAAGGAAGACAAAGAGATTGCATCACAGATCCGCTACTCTTAATTATGCAGCCGCCTCCTTCCCAACACTTGTGATTTATTGATGAAAAGCACGTTACCCCTTTGAGTACATGTGTTGACTAGCACGTGCTTAAATAGTGTTTGCCTTACCGGTTAGAACTGATGTTGGAAAATCAGATCACCAGCGGGATAGCTGTTTACTTTTTGTTGTATTTGACTAGCACAGCCAAAACATTGCCCATGCCGTGAAGCGATGTTCTTGGACTTAACGTCCACTGAAATGAACATTACTATTGACTACCACCTCAAGCAAGCAGCTCTACAGCCTCCACAGCTGTAATACTGAAATTAGACTTAGAGGCAAGGCCTGATTTACATATTAAACAGCAGCTGCGCAGGATTTGTTGTTGTTTTCTTTGTTTTCTTCTTTGATCAGAAGCCCTTATAGTGAATTCTATCACTGTGGAATTTTTGGAGCATCCTGGCATCGCTGCAAAGCTTTCTTTCTGTCAAGAGCCACAGATTCCTTGATGCCTAAAATACTTCTGTTTCTGTGCCTATGTTGCCATGGCTTTATAAACACTTTAACATGGGATATAGTCTCTTTAGCAGTGTTTAATTCCATCATTGACACGAGCTGACAGGCTGGCCATAATAGTAAAATGTGGTTTTAAACAACATGCTATTGTGAACTTTAGCTGAGTAGCTAAGATGTAAGACAAACACATTTTTATTTTTTTTTATATTTATTTTGGTCTGGAAGCTATTTGGGGAAAAAAAAAACAAAAAAAAAAAAAAACATTTTCAATATACTAAATTGCTTTGCAAAGGCAGTGTACCTGCACACATTAAATGAAGTCGAATTACTTTCTTTATACCAGGTCGGTATTTGAATTGTAATAAATTTTTTAAAATCCAAGAATTTAATCACTCTTGCCAAGTCCCACTTAACATTTTGAAGTCTAATTTACACCTCGGTAGTAGGGGCCCTTGTCCTTGAAAATTGCTTCCATTAACTTTTGTACAATGTTCCTGCCTATCAAACAGTCAGAGGGGCTTTTGGAGTGAGGTAAATGCTTTTGTTAGCAGGAAAAATCAAAGTCTCAGTGGAGATAATGTGCTGCCTCACATATAAAGGCTGTAAATCCAGCATAAAAAGGGAAAAATCCTCTTTAATTACATGGAATCAGAAAATAATAAGAAATGTCTTTTATAAATTTAATGTAAGCATTCATTAATGCACTTCTTTGTTTTTATATTGTTTAAAATATTTTGTGTAGTTATGTTCATGTGTTGTTAAAAATCAGTAAAAATCTGTGGGAATGTGGTGCAAAGCTGCTTTTAAATTGAAGAATAAATGTATTGAATTATTTAAAGTGGTATCAATTTTACAGTATTCTGGCCTGGATGTGTAAAGAGTAGCTGTACACATGATATGAACTTTTTGCTTGATAAGTGAAATACTGTTTTCAGAAGGAGTAACATTAGCAATCATTGCACTTCTTCCTGGTGAGACAGACCAACCAGAGGCGAACATTTTGAATTTCCTGCTGCGAGGCAAATATTGTACAGAAGATTATACTGTAATTCCACATTTAATACGCTCCGGTTTGCTCTTATCCAGAGGCGTAAGATGTTAATGGGTGATTGCACAACTGATGTATAGCCAAGAATGATTATGAATGCCGTTTAACAAATGAATCTTTCACCGCTCCCGAGTAATAATTCATCTTGAGATATTTTCCTCTCTGGCTGCAATCATTTACACCATGCTAAGAGAGCAGTGTTTTTCATTTACGGGAAAAGTGGCAGATGTATGGCCGTGCTTGGGCGTACGTCGCAGGCAGAGTGGATACACTCATTTGGGGAGAAATGAAGTCGTGCTCCCCACAGAAACAGGCGAGGTTAAGACCCCTTCTCTGAGCCGCGTTGTGGATACTTGGAAGCCACAGCTGGAGTCAGAATTTAATAAGTGATCCTTCAGGTAAACCGGTGAGACTGGAGGAGAAGTGGCTCAAGGACAATGGAATCATAGATGGGCTTCTGAGAGTGCATGATGATGGGACTCCATTGTTAAAATGTCATAGGCTAAGATGGTGAGTGTAATGGTATGTGTTGTCATGACTGTCTGGCTTTATGGTCTTTTCCCTAGAGAGTGGATGGACGTGCTCAGCCCTCCTATTATGCCTCCAAGCCAGCAGAGAAGGTCAGGCTCCACGCAGAACAATTTGGAAAGACTAGGCAGAGGTATGGTAACCTTCATTATAGTCCTTTTACCCCCGGACCGCCTTTTGATGTCCTTGGGAGTGCGTAAGACAGCAAACAGACCGATGCTTTAACACTAGTTACACTAAAGCTAATGGAAACAGTCATTGGTGACAGAGCTTTTAGAGATGTTACATTTCCACCAAGGATGCGCTGCACAGCGTGGTGAGGCTGCAAGTGAAGGTGTATCTAATTAGAGCTAAAAGAAAAAAAAAGAAAAAGAAAAAAAAACACCAGAAGAGTGAAGCTGTTTGTCCTCCACATAGGTCAGAAGAGACAGGCTCATTACAGGTCTGAACCCCCCCAGACACATCCGCAAGGTTAACTGATGAGACTTTCCCAGTTTACTACATCATTTTAAAACCCCTTACATCACGTGTCATGTAATTAGTTTTCATTATTGTTGCCCAAGTTTCAGGTGAGATAAAAAAAAAAACGCTCATCTCAATCCATCCCATAACCTTTTTTAGCATTTAACTGCCTGTCAATTTAACAGCTCAATTCCCGTGCTTTAAGGTAGTGAGGGATTACAGGGAATCTCTTTACAGCTTCATAATTTGGTGCTGCGTCTGGGTGTCTTAGGGCTTGATTGATTAGGAAAAAAATGGCAGCGGCAGAAAACTTTTAAATCCACATGAGTCTGAAGGTCACCTAACCACCAAGCTTCTAATTCCATTTTATTTAAAGCTGACAGAGTAGGGCCCTCATTCATATCTGGCATGGCAAATTCAGTCTATATTGAAAAATGAGAAATCATACATTCATCTTTTTATCTGTGCAATCTTGTTTCATTTTTATATTTTGAACATAAAAGGTTTCAAAGTGATTTTTTGGCTTTAATACAGGAGAGGATGGGCTGGTGAAAGAAGAGGAGAATGAAGATGAATATTTGAAACTGCTCTATGATCCTTGCCTCAACTGCTATTTCGATCCTGAGACAGGAAAGTACTATGAGCTAGCTTAGCTTGAAGCCCATTAGAATCAGAAATAATGAATCACATTAACAGCGAATGAATTCCTTCTGTATTTTTATTTCATTATATTTCATTTTTTTTAGGCCGAGCTCATTGATTGAAAGCCGATTCTCCATTCATAAAAAACCCTTTCTGTGTTTTTGTTCTTGGAAACTATTGGCAGCTTTGTGTCGCTATAGTCATGCTAAGGTTTTTGGGGAAACTCACCAAATCGAATGCATGCCTTTTTTTCCCCCAAGAAAGTAATCATTCACTTGCACATCTGATGACAAAATGAGTTCTTTATGAAAAGTCTTGGCTAGGAAATGGATATGGGCGCTTTTTAAAAGAACGCACTAGAGCTTCTTTTATAAATGACATTGAAAATTTAGTTGGATTTAATGGTATTTTTTAGTCAGAATGTATGTAAAAAAAAAAACATAAAATATGTTTCTGTGTATCCAACATATTGTGTTTTTTGTGTTATTTGGAATAAATGTTTTGACAAATGGTTGTGGTTCCAGTTTTTTTTTCTTCTTGTGTGTGTGAGTGTGTTGCTTTTAAATTGGACAGCGTTGCACAGAATACAGGAGGGGGAGGAAGCGTGATTGATTTTAATTCATCTGAATGCATTTGAAATACTCCAGGCTTTTTTTTTTTCCATGGCGTGTAACTGAAACTGGGTAACAGCAGGTGGGCTGCAGATGAGGCCAGCAGGTCTTTGAGCCAGTTTTGCCACAACGCTTGTCACACCTGAAAGCAAATGGGGATATCGATTCATAATTTTGTGGCTGGTAACAATTACTGGAGAAAATGAAACAATAAAAAAATGGAAAAAACAGCACTTTTGGTGTTCAGTTATTCCTAATTATATTAGATTTTGTTCAGTACCCTGGAGTGAAACATGATAACATGTGCACAACCAGATTTTTTATTTTTCATTTTATTACGTTCAACACAACATTGGCATCAGAAAATCCTTGGACGTGGATTTCATTGTTTCAGAGTTATGATTCTCTCATGCCTGACAAAATCTGGAAATTGTGCAGCAGCAGGAGTCTTGAAAAGACATTGAACGTTACATAAGGAGTCGTCATAAATTAACCACAAGTCATACATTTTAAACATGGTCTCAATGTTTTATATCATAATGCATGACTGCCTGGAGTATGTCAGGGGATCAGCTTGTGAATATGACTTCTCTGCTTCTTGATGAAAGTTGATATATTTTGGAGCTGAAGAAATCCGGAAGTGGGCGTGGAAATAAGTGCGAGGAACCAGGAAGTAAACAAACCGCTGCGCTTCGAGAAAAGAAGTTTGCAGAAGTATTCAACTTTTTTTTATCAACGTATGTTCGGATAAAATTCTGTCTTCACGATGAGAGTTGGTTAACTCATTTCTGAAGTTGTCAAATATGTCAGAACAACAGGTAAATAAGTCTAAAATGTGTTTCAGTCGCTAAAAATACTTGTTTACAGTCGTTAGCTTAGAAGTTAAACGTGGGCTAAGTTTAAAACAAATAGTAGAAACAAAGCATGTCGATAAATCGATATTAATGTGGGGAGGAAATGTTAAATTTAAGTTTTGCTCTGACTGAAGACACTTCGTAATACGGAGTCACGTGACGACGTCGTGTTCCTGAAATATTGAGTCGTTCTAGTTAATTAATTTGTGCTCAGAAATAAAATATAAACAATTCTATGACTCGTAGATGAGTAAAAAATAAAATAAAAATGGAATATCACGAAGAGGAGCTTTAAGAACCATCATTTTGACCTTTAATAGTTTGCATACACTTTAGATAACAAAACGAGTTATAAATCAAGGCAGTGTTTACTTTTAGAATCATATAGAATCTCATATTTACAGTCTAAATAGCCATTTATTTCCCTTTCCTCACTAAATGCATTTGTCCAGATCTGCAAAACTTGAAAGACTGAAATAAAAACAATAAATGTAATTAATTAACGTGTTACTTTTTCACATTATAGAGCAAAATTAGACTCTTTACATTTATCAGTATTTAAAAATTTTAGGTTATGAAGAAGAACATTTTTGTTTCAGGACATTTCCTTTTTATTAAGGAACATTTGAAATACCATCATACAACTTATGGCCTAAATAACAAACCATGTCAACAAACAAGCAGATGGCAAATTTTAACTAAGATTTCATCATCTTGTCATAATTAGTATCTGAGAGAAACTTCATCACAGATGGAGAGAACTAAAAAAGAGAGACATTTAAACAATCAAGTGGCCATTTTTCTGACTTAAAAAAGGTGAAATAAAAGCCACTTGTAGAGATTTAACCGGTAGATTCCTAAAAATGACATAAGGGAGCCATACTCAGAAATGATTTGTCATAATTCAACATTTTGCTTGAGCACAAAATGAAGGAGTTCTCGGTGATGTAATGAAGGACTTCTTAGTACTCCTCAGAATTTTCTGGTATTATGTGTCACTGCTTGGAGTACAGAGAGACATTAACTAGTGGTAATGAGTCATCGCTAGTTTTGTGCTTTTCACCAGTCCACTATAAGGTTCATTAGAAATTATTAGGGAAGCACTTTGGATTAGGCAATTATCAAGTATTCCCAATTTGTTTCTTGCTTCATTTTTAATTAGCTCATCATTAACTGATCATTAGCCACCTTAAAGGATTTAATTAGGAGTTGCTCACCAACTAATGCTCAACCAAGTTGTTCCTTATTTGTTTTAAGGTAAGTAGTGGAAATTTACTCTTTATAGCTGAAATATCAAGTCAGCTTGAGACTGAGTGGCAATTATTTCTATTCAAATGTCAACAAATTACTGAGAAAATCCACTTTGACATTATACAGTTATAAAAATAGTAGTTGTAAAGCTTTGCAGTAATGGCAATAAGGCTAAAAGTCATCATTTGTAATTCTTGATAAAAGTTTAATAAAAATTGAACCTACATTTTGAAGCACGCCCCAACAAATTTGTCTCATCTGTTTTTTTTTTGCTCTTCCAAAGGAACAGGTGGAACTTCTGTGTTTTATATTCAATCATTCCATTCTGAACCTTACCTGCATAGTTTACTCAACAAACTTGAGCATAAATATGTTCCAAGTACACATTAAAACTGTCAGACTTCTCCACCCCACAGTGCTCTTCTAATGGACCGGGTTATTGTTGATCTGGTTTTAGTCCCTTCGGCTGTTTTTATTGGTAAAGAAACCCACGGGATAGCTGGCATCTAGTCACTAATTTTGCTTTAAAGTTTTTTTGTTTTTTTTTTAGGAGCCCATAAACCTATGGTGACTGTTCAGTGACATTGGATAAAATTTACCTTGTGTTTACGCATTACTATCTCGTGACCACAAGATAAATAACATGTGGCCATAAGATTGTTGGAGTCAGATTATTGAATCCCATCCCGGTACTCCGATTTCCTCAGACAGACCAAAAACATAAATGTTAAGCTAATTAGTAACTATAAATTGTTATAATTTGTCATAGCATTTATAAATGACAATGAAGTCCCTAAGTGTGACAGAAATATTTTTTGTTTGTCATTGTGTTCGTAAATGTGACATAATTTTGACTCCTTCTGCAGCAAAGGAGAGGAGCCTGTTTTGAGTGTTTTTCCCCCCCATGACATTGAATGAGTACATTTTATTACTATATGTTTACTCTTAACATAGGCATTAATCAGTCAATGTTAATGTGGTCCAAGTGACACCCTACAATCGAAGCTCATCACTGTTTGATTGGTTTTTGTGTCGTACACTGCCACGTGTGATAAATTGGTCCAGTTGAGGTTGTTATTTTTTTGGTCACGCTGGCTGTGCATCCTAATTACTGCTGCAGACACTAATGTTCACCAACTGTAAATGATCCCATGCACAGCCCGTCATTTAAAGGCACTATAGACCAGTAGATGATGTGCATAATTACTGATTGTCAAAAGAAAAAGTTTTCTTTGTGCTTACTCAGAGCTTCCCAGCCCTGCTTGCTGAGCTTTTAGGCCGAGCACCAGGATGATTTATAACCCAACGCTGTTCAGCTGTCATATCTCCTGCGTGTATTTCCTTTTTATCTGTGCCACACATCATGAACTGAGCTGTTAGCTTTATGGGCTCTTTAACTACCCCACTGTTACATCTTATTGGATTCATTTGTCTTTTTAGGCCAGTTTAAGGCTTCACCCCGGCATTATTGCATCGGTGATCCTGGTCTGTGTGGTGGCGGCCGCCGCTGCCGTATTGATCATCCGAAAATACTGCTTCCCAGTCAAGTAAGCAGGCTTGATTAATGAGCTGTAACGTGATTATTTTACACCATTAGCGCAAGGGAAAACTCATCAGCCCTGTCTGTCGCCCAACTTTATTCCAGCAAGGCGACATACAGATACTCTTTGCTGAAGAGGATGGAGGAGCAGCAGCAGGCGGAGGAAGATGGCGACAGGGGGGCGTCCACAGTGGGAGAGGAGTCAGACGAGGTCAGTGCATTGTGGCTTCTCTGGCTGTAGCTTTCACTCTCGCTCTGTCCCCTCAGAACAAGTCAACATAACCTTCCTCATCACATGCCACTTCCTTTTTTTGTTCTCATGACAGGAGCTTTTGGAATAAATCTCCAGCCGGGACGCTGCCGGACCGACTGAAAAGGAGTTCATTATCGAAGGATTACGTGGTTCTAAAGGGCGGCTGATGACGGTTTCTTGTGTTTATTATTTTTTTTATAATCTGCAGGTGATTTTCTAAATTTGTTTAACTTACCGCATATTTTTAAGACTGCATTTAAAGAGCATAAATTAGTGGTAACAGCTGCTGATTGATTTCTGATTGCACCGTTTGTGAATTTATTTATTCAAATTCTGCTCAGACTTTTATCTTCTTTTGTTTGATGTGAAATATTGATCCTGGTTCGTAGGCTCTCTGATGAGTTAAGCATTTTTTTTTCCTTTTTGCTATTGAGAACAGATACAGTAAAACTCGATGCCTTTGAAGTGACATCAAGCTGCTGAGAAGCAATAATCTTTGGCCTAGTTTTTACCTCTCAGGCTACATATAAGCTGCGGTCGGACCTTCTGATAGGTGAAGGTTGTAGCTGCAGGCGTGACTCAGGGCTGAGCGAAAAAAGAAACTTGAAAAGTCATCTTTTTTTGTCGGTATTTGTGAAAAAAAATATGCTCTAATAGAACATTAATCAAATATTTAATAGATGCTGCAGTAAAAAGGCAAAATATCAGAGGCCTAATACATATTTTTGTGTGTGAAATAATAAGGTTACAATGGATTTGAGCCTCTTTATGTCAAACTACTGTTGATTTAAAAGAAAATTAGTTTCATGTTTTACTGTTTATCTATGTTGATGGAATTTTTGTTGTTTTTGTATCTGATCCTAATAAGATTTATCTTTTTTATTCAGCTTTTTCTTTTAGAATCCATATGCAGTCAGTATATTACCTGCAGCGCAGTACAAAGACACTCTTTGGAGCAGACTGCTTAAATGAAGCATTTAGTTTAGCAACAACCAGTTGTCACTGTTAACTATAGTAGACCATATTTGGGAAACGGGGAGGAGCTAAATACTGATGTGCGGAAACCGAACAAATATACTTACAGTAAGAGTCTAATATTTATTAAATTAAATTATATTTTTTAAGAAAGGATCAGCGGCACACTGATCAGAAAAAGCTAAGCTTGTGACAGAATGTAGTGTTTTCTAAAAGAAAAATATATTTTTAAGAAAAATATATATTTAGTGTCTGTCGGTGATATTACATTTTAAATGAATAGAAGTGGGATTCTATGCTAAAGTTATGAATAGTTAATATCTTACCTGCTAAAGATAGCTTGTTAAATAAATGCAGTGCAGAACCAAGACCAAAGTGAACTGCGGCCATCTTAAAATAACTTCAATTTAAAACATTTTAAAAGTGTTTTACTTAAATAGTATTTTACACTAACGTCAGTTTTCTCTTTGCACAATTACTTGATAGAAGAGCTACAGCTAGCTGCTGCTGTTACTGTTTGTGCTTGGAGATTATGTAATGTTACTAACTGAGAAACATAAAACGGATAATTGTGTGAAGGTTGATAAAAAGTTTTTGGTGTAAATTCACCTTTAATTTAGAAGGAGGTCATTTAAAAAGCTATCTCCCACAGGTAAGATGCTATTTACTCATGAAGTTATACAGACCCCCATTTCAGAAGAGCTGAACTACTGTTTTGAGTTACTTTTGTTGTTTCTTTTGTGTCAGACATTGAACATATATGTCTAATTTCTATGGTTATTTTATACATAGATATTGTTTTTAAATATTACTATGAAAGGTACAACAATAGGGGGCATTGTGCAAAAGTAAAATGTGCAACAAAAGGAAATTAAAGTAGAAACACAGTTAATTTATCATAAAACGGAAACAAAACAAAAAAACTTAACACTCACTAAACTAAGAGTAGCAAACAACTATTGACAACGATGCTATTACTGATCTATTTTTAATGTTTTCTTAATGTTTACCCCAGATTAAAAAAACGCAATAAATTTGTTTAATAAGTAAACTTTATCTATAAAAAAAAGATGCCAAACTTTGTGTTCTAAAAATATAAGGTGGATTTATTTCAACATTTCTTAGTGCAGAAGAAACTAAAGAACATGTAATAAACAAACACGTGAGGGATTAAGTCTAACTTATTTGTACATATTTTTGACTTCCCTCTCAGGTTCATCAATATTTTAATAAAGCAAAACATAGTTCTACACTCTTCACAGCAGGGCCTGAAAGGTAAAAAAACAAAATAAAAGCATCTGTTTGCGTTTGAAGAAAGAAAAGGGGGGGAACCAATAAAACTGGGTTTAAGTGTAAGTAACATGTAGAACATTTTCACAGTTTCACAGGCGTGGAGCTGTTATAGCGCTCTTTTCAAAGCAACCAGACTCCGTCGAAAAACGTGATAATTTTACCTCACAAATCGCACGCTTTTTCTTCTCCGCGAAGGCATCAATCTTTAGATCCAAAACCGCCGTTGTTAAAAAAGATGCACACAGATGAGCTACAAATGCTCGTTACTTTCATATATAAATGGATTTAAAGAGAAACAACTAATGGATTTAGTTGTTTGTTTAAAAAATAGAGATAATTTAGATTTAAAGCAAATAAAGTTGTTTGGCAGTAAAGCCTAAAGTTAATAACTTCCTCAGACGTAGTCGGTGTGTGTGTCTGGGAGAACAAATGGAAAGCATTATTTCCCTGGCAGAGTAATAAATGTTGTTAATTAGCAAGTGGAGCTTTATAAATGTGCACCTTTAAGTTCATGCAGCTTTACTGTGGATCTGAACGCGACCACATAAGCAGCAGTCGTCTTAAACTAGATTTATTGGTTTGTATTTATTTTCAACTGATCCCGCTGCTAAAAATAAAACTCTGTAGCTGTCTACCTCGTTCTCTTTTTAAAAACAATTTCCTTTTTCATGCTAACATTAACCCACTTTAGGTCAATTTGTTGGTTCTTAAACGGACGTCCGGGGCTGCGGGGGACGTTGCGCGACAGTTTTTTTTTTTTTGACAGCTTACTGACAAAAAAAGGAATGAAAACAACAAAAAAAAGGAGTAAGAATAAAGAGAGAATTGCACCTGCCAGGGAGTTGCAATAGAATGCTGTGATGCTGTGAGCCCGAGTGTCACAGGATGCCGGTGGCGGTTCATGATGAATGATTAATCAGAAATTACCTCACAGTGTTTTCTTTCACTCTCTTCTTCTCTCATTGTGATCAACAAATGATGTGATAAAAGCAGACGGCTGGGCTTCGGTCTCCTTTTATGTTTTGACGTATCATTACTGGAATGAACGCAGCTCCTCTGCAGTTGCTGGTGTGTATCATATGTGTGAATATAGATGTTAAGTAATTAAAAATGATCCAAACTGTTGTTTGTTTGAGTTGTTTTCTCATATTTTCTCATCTCTAAAAGGAGATTAAATTGTGTTTAAGTATTACCTTTACTGTTTTGAAGTAAATTACAGTGAATGCTTACTTAAAATTGAGCAATAAAAAAAACAGCCTGTATTGATGCGATGCATATCACCTGCTGCCTTTCATACCCAAACTTTAGACTGAGATTATTTGAGTTGTGTTTTTGCCAAACCCTGAAAATACACAATTATGCTCAATCTCTTTATGTCATGAAACGTCATACTCACATACTACACTGATTGTTGTGACTGACTCTCAACTATTACCACATCAAATTATATTTCAGTATTTGCAAATTTGACTGTATTTTAACCATTTATTCCCTGGCTATTATTTATAAGCTGAGGTGGCCATTTTTGAACTGCACAGATTCCAAAAGGTAATCAGCTATAAATGTATCCCCAGTGATTACTTTATGAAAATTTCATTAAAAGCCATCCAATGGTTTGTGAGATATTTTGCTAACAGACATACAAGGTTGACTCCAAAAGTTAAAGTTAATGTTTTAGACTTGTGCAATGAGTAGCACTTACAGCATGCCGTGTGACTGATTCTCAGCTGCTACCACGCCAAGTTTTAGCTTAATATATGGGAAATCTACGGAGTTATAGTCCTTTATGTGTTTTCTAACATCAGTTGGCTGTGGTGGCCATCTTGAATTGGGTTGTCTCCAAAATTGAATCAGTTGTAGAGGTTCATTCAGGGATTATTTCCTGAAAGCTTCATTAAAATCTGTCAAGGGGTTCATGAGCTATTTAGCTAACAGACAATCAGAGTTTAACTCCAAATAGTTCATAGATTTTCTTGACAAAGATTATCTGTTAGTACTCAAAATATGTGTTGGTGATCAGTCTCAGCTACTACGTTAAATTTTGAGCATATGTTTATAAAAGAGACAGGGTTAGAGCCTTTTTTTGAGTTTGTTGCGGCAGCCATCTTGAAGTGGGCTTCAAAAGTTAATCAGATGCACAATCCATCCAATAAATAAGCTACTATCTGCGAAATTTCTTAAAATGTGTCCAATGGTTCCTAATATATTCTGTTAACAAACACCGGTTCTAAACATTATTGACAGCTTTCAGCGGCGGGTGATCATGAAAACCATAAATGACTGTTTTACTCCCAGCTGTCTCTGATCAGTGAATGGCAGTACACAAAGACCCTCTACTGGCTCCACGTGGTATTACACCATGAGCTGCTGCTGTACTGGAAAGGACATTTTGAACATTTAAAATATTACTCAAATATTTTAACTTTGCTCAAACTAGCTTGATTTGCTGAGAGCAGACAAAACCAACAAAAATAAAAAAATAAATAAATTAAAAGCTGCTCCTTTATTGCCCCCAGCTTTACTGTGTTGATATTTTAGTGCCGGTCATTTTATAGATTAATGTGTTTTCAAATAAAAATGGTTTTAGTGCAGGAGGGCAGCAGTCTTGTGGGAGGCTGCTTTATGCCAAAAGTGCATATTTCTAAAACTTTTATCGTCTGCAGCTAATTTTTTTTCTTTGAGCTTTGTGATCATAAAAGTAGAAAACAACAACAAAGACATCCATTTTAGCCAATCTGAATGTTTAAAAGGAAGTTTTGTCAAAACATACCCAAAGTGATATTTTGAACAGAGTTGTGTTCATGTAGAGACTGAAACAAGCTTCTGTCTGCAGAAACTGTAACATACTGTATCTCCAATATAACAGATGCAAAATAAAACATTTTTATTTAATTAAAGCTCAACATTTTTATCTCCCAGCCCCAGAAGATGAAAGGTGGGTGATGTTTGGGCATATATTTGAGTTTGTTAGCAAAATATTTCATAAACCAGTCAACAGATTTTATTCAAATATACATTGCAGCTCATTAGCTTTTGGATTCAATCCAACTTTAGTTGGCTGCCACAGCCAGTCAGTGTTCGTCAACACAAAAATAGCTATAACAGTCAATTTTACAGATACTGAGCTAAAGTTTGATGTGGTCGCTGAAGGTCGTCCATAACACAAAATCTGAGTGCTAACAAATTTTCTGTTTTTGAGATTTTCTGTTTTTCATGAAGTTGTCAATAAAGGTATTTTCAAGGTTTGTCCATAAAAGCTAAAATGTAAGTTTTGAAGATTACCTGAATTTAAAACATGTTTCTTCAAGGAATGCAAGGTCTTTAATTCTTTGCTTTTCTTCGTGGTTTTGCAGATAGTTTTGTCTCTTTGTAAATTCTTTCTCCTTCTTCTTCTTCTACTTTCTCCAAATGGATTAATCTCCCCTGGTAAAAAAAAAAAAAAAAAAAAAAAAAAAAACTCTTAACATATGCTAACATCTACCACAAAGGAAGAGCTGCAGGTGGTTGTGTTGGATCTGACCACATCCTGATCCGGATAAAGCAACATCTTGGACCCATCTTCAAGCTCTACTGCTCTACTTCTGTTATGATCAGTATAAACTCTGCGTTCTGCTCTTTTTTATATTTGTGTGGTTGTTTATTTAACTCTGCCTTCATTTTATTCTTTCTATGAGAGAAATTCTAGCATAATCTCATCTGCACACACTGTAGATTCCTGACTGCCATTATTGCACAACCGTACAAGCGTCTATATGTTTTTTTTTTTGTTGTTGTTTTTTTTTTGGCCACCAACACAAGTTTTTATTGCAATACCATCTGCAGGTGTACTTTCTGTGGTTTTATTGTAATGTCTTTTTTGCACACTTTAATGCTTTTTTTATTGTTTGTTTCTCTCTCTTTTTGCTGCTACTGTGATAAAACTTCTTATAAAAAGCCCACTTGTATGGATTATTTGACACAGAAAGTCCTATTTGTTCCAATTATCTCCATGAAGATAAAGGTTCAGGCTACAAATCAAGGTTCAGCAGGAGGATAAAAGTTCCCCATTGTTGGTTTAAAGCACTGGTCTTCAATTAAATGGGCCACCAAAAGACTTTTATAATTGTATATATTCAAATTATTTTAGTCATCATGTTATCAACCCTCTAAAAGGGGAAGAAGAGAAACCAAACATGTGAGAATTACCATAAATGCTAGAAAAGCTGTGCCACCTAATTTGAATTCTTGTAAATTGTAGAAAAGCTATTCTACATATCAACATTTGTCTGGTTCAGTTCTGTCCCACGTACTACAAAGAATTATAGCCTTTTGTGGCCCAGATGTGGTTAGCCAGAGGTGGTCCATTCATGGGCCAGCACCACATAAACCAAACCACAACTGGGACAGCTATCTTAAAAGACAGTGCCAGCTTGACAAGATCTGACCCACAATTGTCTGCTACGTATGTATTTGCTAAGATTACTTACACTAAACTGTAGACAAGCTATGTTACCTAAAATAAATGGCCATAAATGATAGAAAGAGTGCACTGCCTAAAATAAATAACTGTATGTGTATTTATTTATTAAAAAGCTGTTCTACGCAACACAAATTATTAGAAATTCTTCAAAAACCTGTGCCTCTAAAAATGAATTACTTTAAAATGTAAAAAAAAGAAAGCTGCAGCATTTAAACTGAATTACCATATGGGTAATTCTCTTCTGTATTAAATAAAAAATAGAAATTGTAGAAAAGTTGCACCCCTTAAATAAAAAAGAAATAAATAAAATCACATTTTAAAAGTAAAATCAGGCACTGAGGGGCAGAGCCAGGGGGTGGCCACCATAGAAAAATCCTCCCCAACCAGGGCTTTGCCAGCAACCTTTTAGTAATTTTATTTTGTTTCAGATGACATCATCAAATGCAGATGGGGGCAGGAAGTAAAAGCAGCCCTGTTTCCCTCTGTTGCTTCAGCTTCAAAATGCCTAAATTCTGTGCTTTGTATGGTTGTTGCAGCCTCTCTAATGTAAAAAAACAAGTTATTTATGTTCTGAAAGTAGTATGTCACAAGGGAGTAAAAAAAAAAAAAGACAAATGTGGATCAATAATCTTCGGTTGAAATCAGGAGGTGTGGAAATGAACAGTGCAAGAGTTTGCAGTGACCACTTTCTAACAGGTAAAGATCATATAATTTAAAATTATATTTTCAGATATTTTATTGGACAATTACTCAAATTTGTGTTTACAGAAGCTAAATTATTTACAAGCAGAT
>JAUBOC010000138.1:11247517-11259823 GCA_032275365.1 Anablepsoides cearensis | reverse complement strand
CACATTTAGGGCATTAGTGTGCTCGCTGTGATCTATTTCACTGTGTTTTGAATGGGAGCAAATCACTTCCTGCCCCCATCTGACTTTATTGCATCATCCGGGTCACATGACTGCAACCCAGCAATAAAGAATGTTAATCTCAATTACCGTAAAGGCAGGAAAAGCTGTGCCATGTCATACAAGTTACTGTAAATGTGGGAAAAGTTGCACCGCCTAAAATAAAGGAATTTTTTTGTAAGTAAATATACTTTTAAGATAAAATCATCCAGCTTGCCCTGTTTTTTTTCACTTTACTTCTAGCTTAGGTCATACCATAAGCCCAGGAGTTTGAGCCCAATTTTAAAGGATTACTTTTTTCAGTCTGACTAAAAGCTTTTTTATTTTTTTCAACATTGTTCCCTCCCTTAAAACTATGAACCTAAATACCACTGATGACACGCTGCAGCACTACCCTCCCTGTTAGGCACGGTTCCAGGTTGCAGAATTAATTTCACATCTGATTCTATGTTGCTTTTTAGTTTCTTATCAAGAAATGTGTTTTCTACGGCTTTAGTTTTAATCCTTTGATTGTTTTTTTTTTTTCTTTTCTTTTTTTCTGTGGTCTCTTGTGGTTTGTGTGTGAGCTGCTTTATGCAGATATGGGCTTTACTAAAATTTACATACAAATAGAAAACCCTGACAACTGCTACAGTGATTCTTTAACCCTTTTTTTCATATATGTGTGCAATTTGAAATATGAGTCTTTTGGCCCCATTTTTCTCCTTGTTTTTCTCTCCTCATCTGTCAGTTGCTCCTTATTTGCATACAAGCTCAAAGCTTGTGCTTCAGGATATCTGGTATTTGATTCTATTTTCTTTGTTTTTTTTGTTGTTGTTTTTTTAACTCTGAAAATGGAACTTGAAATTCAAGTTCGCAATGGGTGTGCTAGTTAAGCGTTCATGTATTATCTGCGCATCCTGGTTTATGCAAGCGAGAGCTCTGACAAGCATTTCTTGTCTTCTTACTGATATGACTGCTTGACCCACAAGAGATAGCTGTTAGATGTTTTCACAGATGAGCTGACACCAAAGCTCTTCTGGAGCTGTGAGTAGAATTACATTTAAAAGGATTCCTTGACGGAAAATAAAAGCCTTTCTTGTTGCAGACATGAGGGATCGAGGTAAGACTTGACTTCAGAACTGCTAGTTTTGGTTGTCTGACTCCTAATCGTCATCTGTGTTTATTTTTTTCTTCCGTTTGGCAGCTGTTCTGTTGCTCACCGCCACAGCTGTGTTCCTCTTCATCACCATCAGGTTTTTCATGGGTTCAGTTGATGAGCATGAGAAATCGACGAGGTTTTTTAGTGAGCGAATTTCTTTTTTTCTGATTTAAAACCTTACACCCTGAACATTTTGTGTCATCCCAGTTTCACAATCTTTTTTTTCTTCTTTTTTTCCCTTTCTAAGTGTTTCATGAAATTGAACGAAACCTCAGAGCAGGTTAGTCTTTATTTTCCCCCCAGTTTGGAACACATTCAGGCACACGTTTGATCTGTTTTTCGGTTCAATTTATTATCAGTTTACAATTTTATTCTTTCTGATCCACTTCTTCAGATACAGTCACATCAAAACCAAAGTGCAACCTCCCCAGAGTTTGTCCCCAGGACCACTATGCTATTAGAATTCGGAGTGGCGCTGCTAACGTTGTTGGGCCACAGATCTGTTTTGAAGGAAAAAAGTAGGTATTAAAAGTATCAAAAGAAGGAAAACCAACAACACGGTGTATTTGCTCATGTTTGTCTGTGTCTCAACAGCATCATGAGTAACATCTTGAACAATGTGGGACCAGGACTGAACATGGTGATTATTAATGGTAAAAATCTGCCCTGTCTAGTTTGCTGTTGCAATAATAACATCTGAAAGAAAGAAAATTTGTAATCTTGTGCTCAAAAGTTTGTTCCTACATTTTAAAAAGGTCTCACCTTGTGATTCGCTTAATACCGCTGCCTGCCAAAAGGAACAGATGGACAAAATGTTTTTGTCTATTATGCTTGCATGCCTGTTACTAAAATATCTCATAAAGTACATGTCACAACTACATGTGACACAGAATGTACTTCATTAGCTGTACACAGGGCGGGCCCCAGCCAATAGGCAAGATTTCAGGTGACACCTCTTTTCAATTTTTAAGCACATTATGTACATTCGCATGCCAAATGAAATACAGGGGTTAGGCAATGGAACTGAAACACCTGTCATTTTAGTGTGGGAGGTTTCATGGCTAAATCGGACCAGCCTGGTGGCCAATCTTCATTAATTGCACATTGCACCAGCAAGCAGAGTGTGAAGGTTCAATTAGCAGGGTAAGAGCACAGTTTTGCCCAAACTATCAGAGGTACACTCACCTGAAACATTTTGTAAAAGATCTACTTAAAACCATACATTTTCCAGTCATTTAAAGAGCATTTGACAAAATTCTTGGGATTATTTAAACACATAAAAATCAATATTTCATGAAAATAGAACATTGAAAACCTAACTTGAACCTGAACTTTTATCTGAGATCAAAGCTGAAACTTCTATTATCCTTATTTTGTTTTCCATTTACACACTGAGCACCAGTCTTGACTTCATCATGATACTTTTATCACAAAATATCTTCTGAACCATATAACCTCATGTAGTAGCAAAGCAGGCTAAGAAACCCATAGAACAAGATATAAACTTAAACTTGAGTATCCAGTGAATTTTCTACAGACTAAATGAACTAAATTCTGATAAAAAATTATAGATTTTTTTTCGTTCTCCATTTGTTGTGACCCCTGGGTGGATGGAGCCCTTAGCATTTGCCTATACTGCCTATGCCACAGACCGATGGGTCTAACTGAGGCAATTTTACACATTTTAAGTTTAATGTGCCATTTTGTCATTCACGAAACTCAGAGTGTGACATCTTTTGGTATTAGACATGTTACTTTTCAAGGTTTGTTTACATTCTTGATGTTTTTAGTTGCTGTTTTTCCATTTGCCTGGATTGTAAAAAACCCTTTTTTTTCAAAAACAGGTGAAACTGGAGCTATAGAAAAAGTTGGCTATATCAACGTTATAACAGGAAGTATGGTTTACTAACATTATTTGAATAAAAGTGACATTTTAAACATTGCCTAACCTTTAGTTTTCTATCTCTTTGAACAACAGAGAGGGCTGAAATTATGGCAAGTTTGAGAGAGATCAAACCAGGAAAGATCGTATTGGTGGCCTCATTTATCAACGCATCAACAAAGTAAGACCAAATTGTTTCATTTCAACATTTGAGAAGCGATCCAGAGTCACAAAATGTGACCCTTTCTTCCTTTTGTGCTGCAGAATGACAAGACAAATGAGGAACATCTTTGCGAATATGGGGAGCAGTTTGATCCATTCCGTCCGACACAGAGACAACTGGGTGTTTGCTGGAAAGTCTGGGGTCAAAATCAAAAGCAACTTTGAGAAGGTGAACAAACCCTTTCAGTGCTGCTTTATTTGTTCTATTTGTGTCATCTATTTTCGAAAATTGCTAAAAAGGAAAGCAGGATGATTAAAACAAGTTATTCTTTCCCTTCTCACCTGCCAGCAAGCCGTTAATGATGTGAAAACCAACGCTTTTGATGGATGGCCACAGATGGTGGAGGTGGGCGGCTGTTTCCCAAGAAACCTGAACGCCACACAATGAGCTGCAACATATTATAGATAGTTTTTTTGAATGTCTTTTGTTGTTTTAAATCAATGGACTTCTGAGATTTCCTTGTAAAAGGACTTATCGCTTTCGATGGTAAAACTAAGCCAACCATTGTTACTCAGAATCATTGGCACCACTGATGTAACTACAAGACCTTTACATCTTTAGACAAAAATGTTTTATTTCAGTAATTTTTTACTGTAAAAATATATAGGAACAAGTGGAATTTTTTTTGTAGCTATACAATAGAATGTACCTTAAACACAATTATTTGCACTCTTTTGATGACTTATAAGTTGTCCTAACGTTTCTGTTAGGTTCATTCTGCAGTTTAGGCTTTTGTGTTCAAGAATGATAAATCCAGTTAATTCAAGTATACATCCACAATAACAATAATAAATCTTTCCATCAACTTGTTTTCTTTTAAATCTTGCAACAATGTTTTAAGTAAAATCAAATTTGTTGTTGTCAAAATAATCCATGTGTGCTATTTATCACAGATTACTATGTGTCAAAGATTGTCACGGACATTTGTTTTTAAATTGTTTCAAATTTTTCATAGAATAAATGAGTAACTTTTGTGTCCTTGCCTAAAAAAAGAGGGCATTGACCCAGAACAACAGCTGAAAGAAAAAGAATGAATGAATGAATAAACAAAGCACATAGCAATATTACTGTCTGATTTCTTAAACAACATTATTGCCAACTGTTGGATACATTGATTATCAAGACACTTGACACAATGAATGAAAAACTAGCAGCAAGGAATTCTTATGCAGCTCTTTGAAAACTAGGTAAACAGTCTAGGACTATTTAAATATTCATATTTGTGCCCTCACTTAAAAAAAAAAAACATTTCTGAGCTCAACTTCTTTATGCCGTTTCTTCTATATACTCATTCTAAACATTGTAGTCAGTGTAGAGATTATGGGCAAAAGTCTGAGTTAATAAACAAACAGATCAGCATTAGAGCCCTTGTAACTAAATACATCATAATGTTTTAGATCAGTAGTTCCCAAACTTTTCAGCTTTTGACCCACAAAGTATCAGCAGTGGATCTTTTTGTCCATTTTAAGTACACCTACTTTACTTTTTGTAACAACAAAGGCAAAAAATTATTGTTAGTTGTCATTTTTTAGTGTAATCAATTGAGAAAAAACTTTTCAGGACCCCACCTTGATGTTCTGGGACCCCAATGTGGGTCCCAAACCCCAACTTTGGGAACTATTGTTTTAGATCACAATTCCACCAACACTAACAAAAGCAGAAAGGATCTGTCAAATGTTACATTTTCTGTCACATATGCACGTTAGACAGTATGTGCTGATAAATGCATGGACTTTGCATAGAATAAAATATATTCTCATTCTGTCATTTCTGACAGCTGCCTCAACAGGATCCTTTTCATTCATCACTGGACTGATCCACATCAATTGTCTCTTGGTCTGGATTTCACGTATCTTTCATGCGAGGCTCCTGACCTCCCTACTTGTCATCAGGGTCCAAAGTTTGATGGAGAGTCTCAATAACAACATTTTGTATGGGCATGCTAACTAAGAATTTAAAATCCTTTGTATACTAGAGCTACTCCTACATATGACTGAAACAATGTTTGGGAGAATGCCAACAGGTGTGGTGGTAGCTATTAGGAAGTAGTGTGAACCTGGTTTTGTTTCTCTTGTTTGACCTTTTCTCAAATAATATAATTTATCAGGATAAGTAGCCCTTATGAGAACGAAAACTAGGTCCTAATATGGGGGAACATCATTGGTGGGTTTGAGGATGGGTTCAGGGCCAAAGTAGAAGTTGATAGTGGGTTAGGTTTAGGCACGTACTAACAGTTCATTTCACTCAGTTTTTAGAATAGTGGACCAGATTAGTTTTCTGAATTGGAGTTTGAATGTCCAGTCTTTGTGCTTTGTGGACCTTAAAAGGCTTGTGTCTCCAGAGTGTTTTAGGATGAGCACTGCAGGAATACATGGTGTTGGTAACACTTTAAAGGTTAGCCGGTCTCTGCAAAAGACCAAAGTGAGTATTGGCTGCCATTTTTCGTCGCTCCCGTTTGGGGTGTTCATGGACCGGTGCTGAAAGCCCCAGTTTGTCGGCGTGGAGGGCGTCTGCTTTGGGAACCTCAAGGTCTCATCTCTGCTTTTTTTTCCCGCGGATGATGGTTCAGCTGGAATCTTCAAACCATGACCTTTCAGTGTGCACTGTGGTGGTTGGCAGCCGAGTATGAAGCAGCTGGAAGGAGAGTTCGCTCCTCCACGTCTGAGCCCGTGGTTCTCAACCGGAAAAATCTCCCTCCGGGTTTGGGGTTAGTTTCTACCTCAAGTGGAGGAGTTCAAGTATCTTGGTGTCTTGTTCGAGATTCATGACAAATTGGAAAGAGAGATGAGGCGAGGGAATGAATGTTCTTCAAAAAATAAAAATAAAAATCTATGATCCACCTAAATACTTCGTATTCTCCCAATATGTAATGCGTTAACTTCTACTGCTGCTGTATATGTAATGATTTTGTTTTGGCTGCTGCCTTTCTTTTTCCCTAATCCCTTTCTTCTATCTACTGAAGCGGTGAGAAATTAAGCTCAGATGCGTGCAGAAACTCTGTCCTGCCTGAGCCGCAGCAGGTGTTTAAGCAGGCACTAAATCTGGAGCCGTGCTGAGGACCTGGCAGCCACCCATGGCAGGAAGGTAAGTTTGCTCCCATCTTCCTCATTTAGCTTATTTCTTCATCAGACGTAACATGTGAGTCATTTCACAAAACAACATTAGGATAATCTTGCAGATGCATCCATGTAGCAAAGGATTTATTGTGTTTTTGAGAAGATTAAAAACATAAAAGGAAAGAAAAAAAAACTATCTCACAATATATTCTGTGTCATGACTTCGGCATACAGGATTATCCATGTATGAGACTTAAAACTAATACTTTTATTTCCCGTTTTTTTTTTTTCTGCACTTGTCTCTACCTTTGACGTATTTCCCAAAAGGAAGTGAATGCTTGAACTAAGAGCAGGTCTTTATCTGACTGAAAAGACGCCCACTGAACTGTGAGCCTTGGAGACTGTTTATCCTGTCATGTCCTATTAATTCCTCTCCACACAATCTCCTCAGTGTGAGATTGGCCAAACAGCAGGACTCCCCCTTCATCAACCAAACAGCCGTTGGCAGTGGTATTGCCATTAAAGTGCTTCAAGCACTTCTCCAGATTCTTCGTCTTTAAGGCGGGTGATTCGCTGCCATCCTAATGAAGTTTTAATGTGTTGGAGTATGAAAGCTGGAATTTACATAAATACATGTATATACATATATATTATCTTTATGGCAGTTTGTGTTGGTTCAGACTCTGTTTGTAGTTAGACGTGAATATTTCCATCACAGGTCAAAAATCTGACATGCACAATTGATTTCCTATATAAAACAATAACACTCAAAAAAAGATGTGTTGGATTTACTCACTCAAGTTTTGTCAACAATTCCCACTCAAATGTGTTATGTACGTAAGTGTAACGCAACTTTAATTTTTTTTTTTTTTAATGGGAAAGTTGCTTTACACTTACTTAACTCAGTTGAGTGGAAATTGTTGACATACTGTAACTTGGTGAAGTAAATCCAACAACCTGTTTTTGGAGTGATCGGTCATGCAGGAATTTAGTGTAAAACTTTGGCATTAACTTGATGCAACTCTAACATTTGCCGTCAACCGTATTCTAAACTTTGGTGTGGTTTGAGCTGAGTCGTAGCCCTCACACATTAAGCAGCAAGTCATCATCAATTCCTTTAAGAAATTCATTTTAGTTGTAGCTACTTTTTTTTGGAACACCCTGCTGCAGCTCAGATTTTCTTCTTTTTTCAGATTTACAAGTATTTTAATCAGATGATGGAATTTTACAATGAGAAATATTTCTTCTACAATAAAACGATTAATTATTTGCCCACTCAGTCTTTCACATGCTGGTGAACCTGCTCAACTTCTCTGAGTTGCTCTTTTTATTTTATTTTTTACCATTTATGCTGCTAATAATTAGTTTAATTTATTTTTATCATGCAACCTACTTGTTGGCATTGAATGAGCACTTTACAAATATAACTATTTCCGACATTAGCTAATTATGTAATAGAGTTTCCACAATGTTTCAGGTTTATTTTACCTCACATTGGTTGAATATTTTATTAAACAACAAAGACAGAGAGCCAGCAGCTGAGCTGGTTATCCAGCTGTCCTGTCTGAATCCCACAGAGGAAATAATTCTTGTTTCATCAATTAATTCTGCTCAAACGACATCAAATGAGAAACCCGGGATGGATCAAACTGTACCTTATTTTATCCCTTCATTAATGAAGCGGCATTTCACTTTAAGGGCGCTTGCTTCACTGGACCTGAACACATAAAGTACTACATTTTTCTGGCAGTCTTATGATAGAGCTTTGTTTTGAATTCTACAATACACCATACAAGTATAAAAGACAGGCAATGATCTCATTACTTGTATCTGAGCAAGTTTGTGTCTGACTGTTAGCAAAATATTTCATGAACCACCACGTAAATTGTAATAAAACTTTCAGAAAGTAATCATTGGATCTATGTCGATTACAATTTGGATTCAATCCAATACAAGATGGCCACCGCAGCTGATCAAACTTATCAAACAAAAACATGGCTGTAACACTGTCAGCTTTACAGATAATGAGCTGAATGATGGTGTCCTGGTAGCTTTCATAAACCAGTGAACACATTTAAATAAAACTCTGAAAGTAATAATTAAATGTACATCTATGATTGATCACCTGAAGAACCCACTTGATGGAAAACAAAAGTGACTTTACATCAGTTGATTTTTATACAAAGCTGAAATTAGGTGTGGTAGTAGCAGGCAGCCATCCTCAGGACTTCCTCTGAGCTCAGAACACCTGAGATCTTTGTTTAAAACTTCAGCATGAAAACTTTCAATTTTATATCTTTTACATACTGGTGTTCTGCAAAGGATAAAGTAAGAGAATATTGTGTTATGATGTATTATGAAGCACTTGACCTCTCTAGCTATTACTAGGGCATTGAAATTCATAAACATTATTATAAATGTAAAAATATTGAATGCCTCTTGCTGTAAGGCGGCAATATGCTAATTGCTTAGCCTGCCTGGCATCCATAATGTTGGTTATTGTTCTAATGCTCACCCTGAGCAGGCAGGTTAAAGTATTTACCTCCTCCGAATTGTTTGTGTATGTAGGAGGAATCAGAAACAAAAACTGTGTGGCTTTTTGCCAGAAAACACAGGTAGACATCAATGTTTTTAGAATAAGAACATTTATATTAGCTGTCACTGAAAGAGATTTTCATATTGTTTTTCCTTCAAGTCTGTCAAGTTTTGCAAGAAGGAATCAGAAGAAGGAGAAGGAATCACCTGATGGCCGGGCTTTCGCCCATGGAGCCCAACCGGGCAAGGCCTGAAGAGGACACGTGGGTTCCCCTTCCCACGGGCTCATTCCCTGTGGGAGGAGTTGGGTGCAGTGTGTGATAGGCAGTAGTCAGAGGCAACCACCCTGGTGGTCTGATCCCTGGCTACTGAATCTGGCTCCAGGGACGAGCAACATCACCTCTCTGATGGGGAAGGAGCCTTAGCTGGTGTGTGAGGATGAGTGGTTCCGACTAGTTGAACTCACCTCTGGCTCTGGAACCAGTCTCCTTGAAAGGGGTTGGACACTCTCCCACTCTGGAGTAGCTCATGCTGAGAGGCGCCAAGCAGGAGTGAGCATAATTTTTTCTTGGTGCCTGTACGTTGGGGTTCACCCCGGTGAATGAGAGGGTAGCCTCCCTCCACCTATGTGTGGGGGGACGGTTCCTGATTGTTGTTTGTGCCTAGCAGTTCAGATTACCCACCCTTTTTGGAGTCCTTGGAGGGGGTGCTGGAGGGGCAATAACAGTGAGACCTGGAGGGGTGTGGTTGGGAGGAACGGCGCCCCCCGATCTGAACCTGAGCGGGATTTTGTTATTGGACTTCTGTGCTCGTCATAGATGGTCCATAATGAACACCATGGGTTGGGCTCTCCAACCTCTGGTGCTGAGGTCACCAAGGTGGTTCAAAAGTTCCTTGCTGGCAAGGCGCCGGGGGTGGATGAGAGTTCCTTAAGGCTCTGGATGTTGGGGGGTTGCGTTGGTTGATGTGACTCTATAATATTATGCTTGAATATCAGAGTTCCCCTGGACTGGCAGACCCGGGTGGTGGTCCCGCAGAGTGTGTTCCAACTACAGGGAGATCACACGTCTGAGCCTCCCCGGTAAGGTCTAATCAGGGGTCCTGGAGAGGAGGGTTCATCGAATAGTCGAATCTCAGTTTCAGGAAGAGCAGTGTGGGTTTTCTTCCTGGTTGTGGAACACTGGACCAGCTCTACACCCTCAGCAGGGTCCTGGAGGGTGCAAGGGAGTTCGCTCAACCAGTCTGCATGTGTTTTGTGGACTTGGAGAAGGCGTTTGACTGTGTCCCTCGGAGAGTACTGTGGGGGGTACTCCAGGAGTATGGGGTACCAGGCCTGTTCATTACTTTCTAGGTGGAGTCAAGGTGTTGAGGGCATCAGTTTTGATGACCTCAGGATCGCAACTCTGCTTTTTGCAGATGATGTGGTCTTATTGGCTTCATCAGATCGTGATCTCCAGCTCTCAATGGAGCAGTTTGCAGCCGAGTGTGAAGTGGCCAGGATGAGGATCATTGCCTCCAAATCCGAGACCATGGTCTTGAGCCAGAAAACGGGTAGAGTGCCTCCTCCGGGTCAGGGAAAAAGTCCTGCCCCAAGGCTGTTCTGGCTGTATGGTTCTTCTACATGCTACTGAAGCTCCTGTTTGTTTAATGAATACATTGTCATAAACCAAATGTACCGTTTTCAATAAATTGCAAGCTTCAAATAACTATGAATGTGTTTTTGTTCTTTTTAAAAATGAGTTAAATACATGCCATGATGAAAAATCTTTCTGATCAATCTTTTAATCTTCATGAGAATTTTCATTCATCCCCTCTCCCCCCATTTTTAAATGTGATTTTTGTTCTGTTTTGTTTGTTTGTATCAGTAAATGTTTAAATTGTATGGTTTCACAGGATTTGTTTTTTGGTAGAAAGATTTCCACCGTCTGTTTCTTTTCTTTTGTTTTCCTTTTTTTTTACAGCTTATGTGACGCAGTTGCATCAATATAAATGAGAGATTGAGTTCCCAGAGCTTCAGCTGCAGAGTGAGGAGGAAGAGGAGGAGGGTAATCTAATCAGATCCCACAAACCTCTCAGTCATTAAACCGCCTCCAGGAAACACCAGGAGCTCCACAAAGAACTGAGGATGATGCACATTGGCTCGAACAAACACAACAGAAGTCACACCCCAGATTTAATATTTCTGTAAATGATATAAGCGTCTTTTTGTGTTTCTGATCAAAGATTGGTCTGAGGGAAACAAAATAAAGTAAGTGTGAAAGAGGCAAAATAAAGCGTTTTATCTCCTCACCAAGGCGAATACAATATTGTTCTATTTACGTGTATTATTGGTGAATATTATTCATATTTGGCAAAATAAATATCCCATGGTAATCATATTTCTTTTATTCTGACAGCTACTTTTTCTACAAACACTGACACCCTTTGAAAAAAAAAACATTTTGCAGTTTGTGAAATAGTTTGTTGTTCCACGGTCAGCCACTGGAGGGCAGCCTCATCCAGGCTTTGCTCCTGTACTAAACGCATTCATGTTCAGTACATCATATCTGTTCTAATGTTCTGTTAAGGTTAATACAGTTTCCATGGAAATGAACACACACCACATTAAAATAACATGTTCATTAAATTTGCATTATGATGCTGTTCACAGGGGGTTCTGCTGGGTTTTACTCTGCTGTGGACATCATGGCTCTTTGAGGTTCTCATCCCAGAAGCAATAAAATGAACATGAACATTCACCACCTTTATGTAGGTAAGTACTGTGTACTTATCTGGTACAGACTGGATATTACCGGTACAGGCCACTATAGAGGTAAATAGAAGACAAACAGTGCTAAAGTTTGCATTATTATTTTTGCTTGTTGAATTTGACAAGGTGGCAAATTCTGACTGTGGATCTATAAGAAACACATAAATGCTAAAATCATGACAATGTCACTTTATGCATGATTCATTACATTTAGACTGACATATCATTAAGAAAAAACACTATCCTTATTAAATCAGTCATCCATTTGTATTTTACTTAAATTTATTTTTATAAATGTTGGATTTTCTAATTATATGCCTATAAGAGCAAATAAGCTGCTATAGTTTCTTTGTTTTTTTATATAGTTTTAACCTGTTGTATAATTGTAGTTATCTTGTTTCAGTATATATAGTCACTGTTTTTCAGTTTTCCCCCTGCTGCTCTTGTTCAGTATGTTTCAGTAAAACTGTTTCTTGGCTCATGCTTGCCTCCTGAATTTAGGTCTGAATTTAGGTCCTTCTTCCAACATCCACCTACAAACCACAGCAGTTATTGTCACGACAACATACACACACACACACACTCGCACACACACACACACACACACACACACACACACACACACACACACACACACACACATACACACACACACACACACAC
>JAUBOC010000138.1:11234931-11247417 GCA_032275365.1 Anablepsoides cearensis | reverse complement strand
GACCACCAACCCTAAGGCTAACCTCACAGGTACCTTCCTGACCCTAAAACTAACCTAAACTCAATTCACACCTTGGTCCTTAACTTAACCCCTGACCCACCAACAGTGTTTCCCCTCAAGGGGACTAGATTCAGGTCCCCATAGGTCCCCACAAGTAGGTGTTTATGCCAAAAATACTGTCCTACAACGTAGGGAATACCCGCTCGCACACACACACACACAATGCATAGACAAGGAAGTTTTATTTAATTTCCTGCAGTCGTATATTTGTGGGTACAAATTGTATTTTCTTACATCTTTTTTCAGTAACCCATGATGCATTGCATCCATACATTTGTAGCTCAAAACAGCTTTTACAAAAAAAGGATATACAATATATACTTATATTTATATTTATATATATATATATATAATATACATGTGTTTCTTTATGCATTTAAATGTGTTCTTTTTTTTTTCTTTCTTTTGATGAATTATAGAAGCTTTTAAAAAAAACACACAGCCAAGTGGAAAGTAAAACCAAGAAAGGTTGAACAGAAAGTCATTACCAAACATGTAATAGCCAGGTTCTCAAAGTCACCAACTTTGGCTACCGTACACTTAACATGAAGCCCTTCAAACACAGTTTGCATATATTCCACAATTACAGTCATGTAAATCCAGAGTGATTGGCTTCTTTTGCTGTACTATGAACCCGCATGTAACAAGTATCACAGGTGGAACAAAAACACATCAGAAACAAGGGGTTGGTTTGTGGATTAATTCAGGTTTTCTTTAAAGCTTTTTTAAAAGAATAAGCGTCATAATGTATGTTGCTTTTATAGTAACATAATATGAATAATATTAGGATAAGAGGGTTTTAACTTTGTAATAAATATTTTCTGTGTATTATATATTTTTTGCAGAATCACTCTTAAAAAAGGAAAAACAACAGTAAACATCCTCATTTTTCTGTTTATGGCTTCAATACGTATGTCTTCAGCTCAGAAGGGCAACTGACAGACGGCTCGTGCTTCCTTTGTACAGTATATGTTTTTCCCTTATCTGTCTGTTAGCAAAATATCTCAAGAACCACTGAACAGATTTGAATAAAACACTCAAAAAGTAACCTCTGGATGTACTCCTACAGCTGATTAACTTTTGGAGTCAGCTCGATTCAAGATGGCAACCACAAATAATCAAACAAAAATGGCTATAAATCAGTCCTTTTTAAAGATATTAAGCTGGAATCTGGTGTGGTAGTAGCTTGGACTTATCTTCAACATTCTCAGGAATAACAGAACGCATAATTTCTTTGTTTAAAACCCTGGCACGCAAGGCTGCAAGTGATGAAGCTGCTTTCACTGAAATTGTTTTGCATTGAGGTTGATATGTTTTTTTTTTTAACCAGGGTCTTAGTTTCAGTAAAATGTAAATAAAGCAAGCAAAAGAACAGCATTGTAAACAAACATAGTACAGGAAAAAGTGTCACTCAGACTGTCACAGTCAATGCAAATGATAAGTCCACTGTGCTGTGTTGCATTTTGTCAACAGCGTTTCTTCTGGTGTTCATCACTTCACATTATAGAGCTCAAAATTACATCTTTTTTTCTCAATACAACATAGTAAGAATAATCGTGTGTTTATACTAACTGATCATCATTCATGTAAACATATTTAACCAGGTCATGCAAACAGTAGACCAAAACTTCTTCCACTAGAGGTGCACAGCACAGAGCAGGCGGAGCACCCAGACTGAGATCCCTCCGACTCAACGTGAGCCGGAATCGGGCCAGAGCGAGAGACAGACAGCTGGCAACTGTTTGGTCTCTTGTCAGAATAGAATGAGCAGAACGAGCGTGGTGTAACGTAACGAAAACCGTCCTCATGGCATGATGAGAGCTCATGGATATGAGGACTCATGGGGGATCTCAGTTTGAGCCTCTGGTAACAGAATAGCCATAAAAAAACCAAACAAACACAAGAGTCTTTTTTTTATATATATTCATACATTTCAATGTGTGTGTGTGTTTGAGTGTACGTGTGTTTTCCCTGACAGGAAGCATGCAGACACTTCAGGTCCAAACCAGCCATCACAAACCCAGTCTGAGCCAGAATATAGAATCTAAAAACTCCAGATTCGCCTTTACATGTTTTTTTTTTTTTTTTTTACAGAAAAATGGGTTGTTTTCAAATTATGTCTCAGTCTCTCAATGTTTTTTATTTCCAAACATAAGAAAGTCATCAAAATTACTTAATTTTATATAAATGTTATTACTGTATCACCTTTTAAACTTTTGATCTTATTCTGGTATTTAGCACAAATATTACACAATTAAAAAGCAGTAAATTATAATTTGATTGAATTAGACTTACACTAAAAATAATTGGAACAAAATGAAACACAATTGATCTAAAATGGTCTTGAATTGGTTTATGAATAGTCTTTGAGGAGCAGTTCAGATTGTTCAAGGTGGGGTTTTGTGGAAAGGTCATAAACAGTTAATATCTTACCTGTCGTAGATACAGTAGCTCTTTGACCAGCCTATGCTTGAGGAAAAGTTTATTTTTGAGCTAGTCCAAGTAGAGATGCCATCTTGAAATGTTGTTAATCTCCTTAATTTCATAGTGGCTCATGCAAACCCTGTAAAACCTTTATACAACCCTCAGTTTTACATTACAATGTTATTTACACCTTGCCGTCCTACGCAGTTCTGCTCAATTCTACTTTCCCTTCACTGCTTCGTCTAGGATTTCTCCCATAGACAAGGATTTCTTCAGGAGAATTTTGTTTGGGCCAATCAGCAACCAGAAGGCAGAGATTTGAACGAGGTTGATTTTCTGCGCAGTGTCTGCTTGTGAAGTTAGCAATGGCAGTGGAGGAAGTGAATGAAGCCGTGTTGATAAGGCTTCCAAATGAAATTAAATTTATCTGACAAAGCCTGCAGCATCATTTACAGCCGTCTCGTTTGGCTCGGTACTTCTCTCCTCTCAGTAGGGTTGTTTACAGAGCACACAATTTCCAGTTAGCTTCTTAGCTTAGCCTCCTTCACAGTGGAGCTGGCGCACGTACGTCCCGGCCGACCGATCCAATCATTTTAAACTTCAACGGAGGCCACGCCTCCAGAAAGAATTGCTTCTCTATAGCCGAGAGTCCAGACCCTTTTATGAAGCACAGCAAAGGACAAGGGGCTGGTTTTAACCAGGCTGAAAGGAAATGCTAGCAGTTAGCTTTTCCACTTGTACATAACCATCAATTTCTTTGTAAATAACAGTGTAATGTAAATTTAAAACCTGTAAAAAATGAACATTTTTAAATTAAAGTTAGAATCGTAGCAATCTTCCCTGGTCTATTCAAATTAGCTGTTAGCTTGTGGATTTGATCAGCGCTAAACTCTATGTAACCAAACTAAAGTCACTCAAATATCCATCTATGAAAAGCTTTCCACAGAACTCCATTTCAAAAGAGCCAAGCTATCCTTTTAAAATAACCTTTTCTTGAGAGGAGTTGCTAAATAAGTTGAACTAAAACTGAACAGACTCACTGAAAGGCGTGAAAAAAAAAACGCACACTATGAAAGTCATTATTTCCCATTTTCTTGATTAGCGAGTGCAGCTTCATTACCACATAAAGCAACGCGCAGGAGTAGATTTCCTTTGAAATAGCAATTTTCTTTGTGCCCTTTCTGGTCAGATGTTTCAGAGGAAATTGACAGTAATGTAGCGTGTGTAGTTCAGGCGGATGTAAACGCACAACAGTTGTGATTAGAGGTAGAAGTGACACATAATGGGGATGATAATTCTAATGGAGGACACAGCTTTGATGCCTCATCTTTTGATTGTAAAAATCCCTCTGAAGTAAACATCCTGAACCACTTGTAATGTAAACACTGCCAAAAGGCCACACTCTTCTTCTATGACTGCATGTTTCAGCAGCAGAGGATTTCTTGAGGGCAATCATACAGTTAGACCTTCTGCATGCTTGAAGCAGATTTGCATACCATCTCTGCAACATTAAAACTTTTCTTTTTTTTTTTAACTTGCAGCATGTTTTGTCCACTCTGTTAGAAGGGACCTGAAAGCAGGGGACATGCTTTGGAGGAAACTACCTAATATCTACTCTGCATTCTTGGCCAGACTGGGTGGACGGGCTCTGGGATGCTCCAGGGATGCAATGTCACCATGGCGACAGGATGCTGGGCTCAGATGCGACTGGTTGGCCGGCAGCAGTAAGCGCAGCTTCTCAGGCTGTCCCGATCTACGCTGCCCTCATTGCTTCCACGGCGGCCGTCATCGTAGGGGGACACTGGATGTTAGAGAGCGAAATTTCAGTCCAGTTATTGTCATAACTATAGTAAATGCATAAAATGTAATTACCTAAAATACAAAACTTTAACTTGTAGACGTGTTTAACCCAATTTTGTTGACCTATTTTCTCATAAAGTGAGTTCTGCCTGATGAGTTTTACCTTCGCCGCTCATGATCCCAGTGTTTTATGAACTGTGACTCAGCATTCATTCAAGTTTTCATGACTTCACGTTATTTTTAGCTTTTAGCTACTGTTTTGCTACTTTTCCTAAGATGTTTGCTATTATTTTTAGCTAGCGTTTGGATATTTTCAGCCAGACATTTGTTAATTTTAGTTACTTCATACTTTTGATTAACTTTTTGCTACTTTTAGCTTTTAACTAGCCTTTTACCATTTGTCACTTTTAGTTGACATGTGCTAAATTTAGCTAGTGGTTTGACACAATTAGCTATTAGCTAATTTTAGATACCCCTTTTCTTATATGAGTTTTCCTTCTTGTTTTAAACTTAATTACTCAGTTTCTTCAGCTAATTTCAACAGTCAGTCAGCACTCAGCTTAAATTTCCGCCTGTTTGTTGATTTAAATGTTGTTTTGCTCAGTTCATCTGCCTTTTTGTCTGCACCCTGGGTCCTCTCTGCTAATGCTGCTGCACTCAGGTGAAAATATTTTGTCTATTTATTAAAATGTGTTCCTATATGTACATCCCCACCATCACCTGAGGCACTGATAGAATCTTTTAACTGACTGTCCTCTCAGAGAAGAACTCACTGTTGTTGAACAAATGTTGTCCTATCTTTGTTCTGTTCAGGCAAATTTTGTCCTGAAATTACCAAGAAGGACTATCAGCATTGAATTAAAGGTCGTATGCAAACTTAATGAACCGTAATGAGTTTAATTTTTGTCCTGTGTGTATTTTGGCAGCTCTGCTTAGTTTAGGATTGTGCGTGTGTTTTAGACACTAAGTAGTGGCAATGAATGAGCATATTTACATTTAATTTACATTCCTGTATGTTTTACTCATTTCTTTACTCGAACACTCGTGATTCAACAGCTGAATTACCTCTTCAAGTTCTGCAGAGGACTGGTAATCACCTGTTTAGTCAAATCAGGTGTATTGGAGTTGAAAAAAAAACAACAACTACATGCCAGATAGTGGTCCTCAAGGACCAGCATTGGGCACCCCTGGTATTGACGGACACTGACTGTGAACATCTAACTCACGGCTCTTCTCCTCCTCGTTCCCCAGCTCGTCCTCCTCTTCCTCCACCTCCTCAGGGAGCAGATGTCCATGGCAGGGACTGGTGGGAGTAATCTGACTGGGTCCCTCGAGGCTGGTGCCCAGCTGCAACCTCCGCATGTGTCGCACCACGGCTGTGGCATTAAACGCTTGCTGAAGCACAGACGAGGGGAGGAGAAATGAAAAACAGGAACTTCCATCTGTAAAGGTTTTCAATCACTCATTGTGAAACACAAAGATGGTGTCAAAATCTGCCTTAGAATTATTCCTTTGAACTGTTGCTGTTTGCCATAAGTGATCTAGATGCATGGAAAAAGCTTTGGAGCCAGTTTGCAACAGCACTGATTAAAACCTACAATTAAACAGTCAGCAAAAAGCTGACACTTAACAAAACGAAACAAAAATAATCTGAAATAACCTTATCAGTGTCATTCAGGTCACTTTTACTAAATAAACTACAAATCTCTGTCTTCAGATTTAGTTTGAAATCTAGATAAACTGTTAACACAATTAAAGTCTTTAAAAAGAAAATAAAAAATAAAAAAATGCAGTGCACAAAAACAAAACAAAAAACAAACCCAAATAAACAAAACCAAAACAAAAATCTCACAGATGGTTTGGCCCACAAGGAGTTACATTAAATTATTTATGACACCAACACCCACACAGGCTCACTGCGGTGTAACAAGTTGCAATCAAAACAAATTTTTAAAAAGCTAAGTTTCTTTTTATTTCTGTTTAAAGGACGTTTTCTTGCACAGTAAAAGGACGCTCAGAGAAATGAATTAAAGCCAAATGTTGCTGATGTCTGAGAGCGAAGCCGGGAGAAGAACAGCAGAAACGAACAGCATGTTCTGAAACTCCTCCAAACTGAATGTCGAGCAGGCTGCTGACTGACCTTCCATTTACTTTTGGCAAAGTTCTTCTTGATTTGGGCGCTGACCGATTCATGGATATTCTTGTCCAGAGCCGTGTCGCCACATATCCTACGATCAGAACCAGATAACTTCATCAATCCAAGGGGGACACGGGATAAAGACATAAGATTTTCATGTCATTTTTGATGAAAAATAAAAATAAATAAAATGGTAATGTTATATCAAGTCTTTATAATGTATATAATTGAACAAAGTTAATGCAGCTCATGTCATGACAAACACTGTAAGTTTACAGTGTTTGTTGGCTGTCTGTTAGCAAAATAACTCACAAACCACTGGAGAGATTTTAAATAAACTTCCTGATAATCATCATTTAATGAATATTCTACAACTGAATAACTTTTGGAGTCGACCCAATTCACAATAACTGACTTTAGAAAACAACAAAAAATGATAAATCTCTTAATTTTGCAGATATTGAGCTAAATGTCATTCAAAGATTGCTAGTTTCAATCTTTATATATATAAATAATACTACAGACATATCAACCAAATTTGTCTTGTTAAATAAAAACAAATTGTTTATTTAAAATAAATTAATTAATTAATTGCATCCAAACTTAAAATGATTAACAAACAATATTAATTAGGCCTTCATCCATGATAAACTTTTAGCCTAACTTACAGCAGAATAAATAAACAAATGATAAATACTAAAGGTGTCCCAGTTCCAGTTTTTCTCAAACTGAGTACAAGTACTTACTGATACTGAGTACTTGAGTTACAACTTAAACTTTACACAATGATTTTAAAAACACAGCTCTCTGTTCTTGTCTCTTTGACTTGATCAAATTAAATATACAGCATGAATACAGTTGCAAAATACCTGAAATGTGAAATATTTAGTGGAGTACTGATACCAGCAACTATGTATTAATACTGGTATCGATTTTAAGTACCAGGTGAGTACAAGTATGAGTACTTGTAAAAATACTGGTATTGGTATCGGGACACCACTGAAAAGTACATTAGAATAACTTTCCTACCATGGATGCTGGAGGGCCAGCTCACATGTGTATCTCTTCAAAGGGTCCTTCTCCATCATGTGGCAGATGAAATCTTTGGCTGACAAAAATAAAATAAAATAGATGATAGTTTAAATAAAAAAAAAACAAAAGCTTAAGTTTGCCTCTGTTGTACTTGTTAGGTATTGTTCAGTCACACCTGAATCTGAGATGTCATCCCAGTACGGTGAGTCAAACTCGTACTCGGCTTTCAGAATCTGCTCGAATAACTTGGCGTCGTTTTCATCGTAAAAGGGAGGATAGCCACACAATCTGAAGGCGCGATAAGACCAACACATAACATATTATTACATTTAACGACTGTGTTAGTCTACAATATTAATGAAGCGTGACTTACAGAATGTAAGAAATGACTCCTATGGACCAACAATCCACTGCTTTACTGTAAGGCTTCTGAGCGAGCACCTCAGGAGCTGCGAGAAAAGAAAAAAAAACACACATTTTACACGTTTACAGAGCGGGAGATACACAGCCAGAGTAAATTCAAGTAAACTTGACCTTTTAGTGATACACGATCTGACAGGTCAGACTAAACAGGAAGAGAGCACTTGTGAAACACTTGCAATTGACTCAGTAGTGGCTGAAAGAGCCTCTCAGAGCTCGAGATACCAGCTGCTTGTATAAAAAAACAAAAAGAGGCGATTTGTTTTTTGTTTTACCTACGTAACCAGGAGTACCACAGGCCGTGGACATGACACTGCCCGTTCCCTCGATCTTTGACAAACCAAAGTCGCTGATCATGATCTTGGAGTCCTCGTCCATGCTGTAATACAGCAAGTTCTCTGGCTGCAAAGACCAAACAGGGAGGATCAGAGAGGTTTGGAATCTATCTGTCTTTTCTGTCTGTGTTTTGAGAACTAATGTACCTTCAGGTCTCGGTGGACGATCCCCATGTCGTGGAGATATTTGACGGCATCTAAGATCTGATGGATGAGCTGGCTGGCATCTCTCTCGGTGTAAAAACCTTTCTCTACGATCCTGTCGAACAGCTCGCCGCCGGAAACCCTGTCAGTTCCCAACAATTCAAACAGCTTTCAAAACAGCCTTCACGCCGTTTTACCCATTTTAATCACTTATCAAATTAATGTTATATTAATGAGCCGTAGGAGAAACATTTGGAGTTCAAGTTCAAATATTTTTATATCATCTTCATTTTTATCTATTTATTTATTTTTAACTTTCAGCTCCACTGATAAATTCTGCAAAAATATGTGAGGCAGGTTTGTCAAAGCAGAATAAAAACTGCCTTTAGTGTAAAAAAAATCAATAAATGTGTTGAATGGAATTAATTAAATTGCATAAACGAATAAAGAATAGAGAGAAAGTTTAGTTAATGGCTAAGATCAAGCAGAAGGTTTGGTTGCCAAAGTTGGGGTTGGAGCCCCATTCTGGGTTATGAAACAACACGTATACAGTCCTGAGATGATTTCTAGAAAAAAAAATCATTAGAAAAATCAGAAAAAATCTGCTACATCTGAACATTTTAAAAGATTGAGCCTTGAACAGGATAAAAAAAGGAGTGAGGTGAGATGAGGTGGCTGCAAACAGGATTTGCATAGATCTATTAAGGGCATCACAGGACTGAGTCATTGTTAAAGAAAATACAGTCCTAATAATGTCTTTACCAATTAAGTTCTTTTTAAGTGTTTAATCAGTTTCTGCAGAGAAAAATGTTTTAAAATGTTTTTTTTTAGATAAGGAATAATGAAAAATCCAACTTTAGATGCTTTGTATCTAAAATGTTTGGCAGATTTTTTTACTGAAAGCCATTATTATCTAACAGAGAATGAAATTCTTTCTGCAGCACAATGTGAAGTATAAACGTGGGAGAAATGTGGACATTCTGGTATTTAATTTGCTCTTCTTAAAGACAAAGAGGAACTCACAGCTGCATGACGAGGTATAGGTGGGATGTGCTCTCGAAGATATCCTCCAGCGAAACGATGTTGGCGTGTTTGATTCTGGGGAAGATTTGGGACAGAAAGCAGAGTCAGGTGAAGCTCGGATCACGTCCGGAGAGGACAGATCCCACTTTAATGTGCTCACATGCAGCTGGTGTGAAAAGAGAAAAGCTACGGGCCTTAACAGAAAACAAATGCTGCTCTGATGCCACTCAAGAAGCCGTGTGAACAGAGCGGCTGACAGACGGATGAGCATCACTCCTGGCTCTCGAGTCAAGCTGCGAGCATATGAGCTGTCAGTAACACCACAGCAGCAGAAAAAGGCAAACAGAAGGAATAAATCAACCTCCCCTTCGTTTCGCTCTGGCGATTCTGTAAAACTTCCTGACAGTGGATTCGTTTTATTGTTCTGCCACGTTTAATATGTGTCCAAACTCCGTTCCTGATCGTTCGCTTTTCTTCCATCCCCACATCTCAACGCCCTCCTCGTCTCTTTCCCTTTTCTTCGGCACACTGCTGCGGGGAACTCCACACCATCCCCGCCTCTGTGCGCTGTTGCCCTGGCAACAGGATCACTAAAAATAGGTCTATCTTCTTTTTACTCCTGACATTTCCGGCGCACAATCCCACTGTTTTCCACTGACACCGCGCGTTTAGTCATCTTTTATTTTTTTATAGGTTGACCCCCGTAACCCCAGCTGCACGCCGTGCATGAAGGGAAGACGCTGCAGCACCAGCTGTAACCTCAGAGAGCTCACCTGTGGAGGACCGCAATCTCATTTTCAATGTTGTTCTCTTTGCCTTCCAGCGCTTTCTTGGGGATGCACTTGATGGCTACTAGCCTCTGGGTCCTCTTCTCCTCTGCAAGGACCACCTCAGAGAAAGCACCCCTGCAACACACACACACACACACATTAAAACATTACCTGCAGTCTCACACATTATCACAAGACGTGCTCAGAGTATGTTTTGGGAATGACACTCAGCTACTACCACACCATATTTTAAGTCACTTCAGATCAGCTGGCTGTGGGAGCCATCTTGAATCATGCTAATCTGTTGTAGAAGTATTATACAAAAAAGTTTTTGTTAACAGACAAACAGGGTTTGTGCCAAAAGTTAAGTCCAACATTATAATCAAATATGTTGCTCAATGGATAATCCTAAATGTATATGTTGAAGATAAAGCTAGCTACTTTCACACCAATTTTTAGCCCACTTTCTGCAAAACTGGCTGAGTTATAGTTGTTTTTGTGTTTCCTAAATTCAAGAGGCTGTGGCAGCCATCTTGAATTGGGCTGACTCTAAAAGTTGTAGATGTACTTTCTGAGTGTTTCATCACAATAAGTTTTGTGGTTCATGAAATGAAAAGAAAATGTTTGTGGTTCATGAAATATTATTAAATGTTTTTAGTTGTTTATATAAAGAAATGTTTTAACATCATGTTTTTACAATAGATAAATATTTTTAAATTTATTTGTCTAAATGGAGATTGCCGCTTTTCAAGCTCCTTGAGGGTTTTTTGGCGATTCTCCGGCACATTGGTTTTTATGATGTGAAGTAATGAAGAATATAATGTTTTTTTTTTGTTTGTTTGTTTTTGTTTTTGTTTTTTGTTGTGTATTTTTTTTTTTGATGTGCAAATAAAGAAATAAAAAATAATATTTTGGATATATGGAACCTTTATCGCCCAACCACACTGTTTTTAATTTTGTTTATACTTTCAGGTCTGTTTATTTTGTTTTTCTCCAGAGTGTTTATAATATAGTGTGCTTTTATTCTCTAATTATTTTACCGCTAATAACTATAATTTCCCTCGGGGATCAATAGAGTATTCCGATTCCGATTTTGCTAACAGACACATGAACACACAAGCAGTGGTGGGCACAGTTCCCCTAAAGCACTAAAGCACTAATAGGGGAACTAATTTCCTGATTAGTGCTTTAAGGCTTTTGCTAATTTTAAAATTTATTAGTGGATTAGCACTTGTTAAATGTATCTGCTAAATTTAGAAGCACTAACTGAGGTCTATAAATGTTATTCAACATTAATGTTAACAGCTGAAAGCTGTCACACATTTTGTTCATATGTGTGTCACTTATCCACTAGGTGACAATATATGAACTCAAATACGGCTGTGGAATGTCAATGATAACTGTTAAGAGAGCAGCATGGCAATATGTGACTCATGTTGTCTGTTGAAGAATGTTCATGGGTTGACTGGATAATTTTAGTGCTCAAGAATTAGCTTTTGCTACATTTTTTAGTGCATTAATGCTTTAGAATTAGGGGATCTGAATTTATTGAGTTAGTTTTTTATGGCTACTGGAACTAACTTTTAGATTAGTGCTGCCCACCACTGCACACAAGCATCATCACTTTCTACTTTGCCTTTGGGATGAACACTCAAAAAACATATTGTTGGATTTACTTAACTCAGTTATGTCAAGTGGTTCCACTTAACTGTGTTGAGTAAGTCCAACGTAACTTTACTATTTATTTCAATGTAATTGTGCAAGGTGCTTTAGATTTACTCAACTCAGTTAATTTAGTGGAACCACTTGACATGACCGAGTTAAGTAAATCCAACCATCTGTTTTTTGAGTGAACAATAAAGAGTGAGATGCTTCAAGACCTTTCTGGACAAAAAAAAGGCTATTGCTCAACATTTGACACTGTTGTGATCTAAAAACTGCTCTTAGCGACATTTCTAACCCTTATTGGTTTTTGTGGCACATGCAGCCTGTGCACGTGTGTGAGGAGGTCGTGGTTGAATGAATAATTTAAATTGGGGACATTACTAAGTGGTTTCAAATGCGCTGAGAAAAGCCTCAAGAGGTGAAGCAACAGACTATTAGGAAAGCAGCTGCTTTTGAAAAAAAAAGGAAGAAAAAAAAAGGCTATTTTTATTCCATTCAATAATAGATGGAGTAAATGTGGTGTAGCTGTTTGTGAGGGAGACCAGACTGCATTATGGATCATGGTCTGGTAAGGATGAGAGGGGAGAGTGTTGCGTGTATGTGTGTGTGTGTGTGTGTGTATGTGTGTGTGTGTGTGTGTGTGCGTGTGTGTGTGTGTGTGTGTGTGTGTGTGTGT
>JAUBOC010000138.1:11213948-11225666 GCA_032275365.1 Anablepsoides cearensis | reverse complement strand
TAAGATAAGATAAGATAAGATAAGATAAGATACGATACGATACGATACGATACGATACGATACGATACGATACGATACGATAAGGCCTTTATTGTCACATACAGAGCACAATGAAATTACATTTCAGATTATTATTATTATTATTATTATTATTATTAGTAGTAGTAGTAGTAGTAGTAGTAGTACTAGTTGTAGTAGTATGAGTGAACATTCACATAATATGTGAAAGTGTTCATTTTGTTGCAGTGTGGTCTTGGTCTCGTCACATTTTATACCCCCCCCCCCCCCCCACAATTAAAATATGCATTCACTGTTTTTGTGTACTTGCTCTCTTCAAACAAGCAGAAGCCAAAAAAAGCATATTTATTTGCAGTTATTCATTCCTCATATTCACCGACAAAACAGTATACAGAATAATTTCTGTAGAATTTCAAATTGCAGTTGGAAGGTTTAGGATTGATTTTATAAGTATAAAGTACAGATATCAAAAGATATTCCAGTTTCACATGTTTAGCCAAAAGTCATCCACTAGAAAGTGTAACATTTTCATTTGAATAAAGAGCTAAAGGCTATTAAAACGCGATATAGCCTACTGAGGTATACATAAAGTTTTAAACGCTTCAGTCTTTCAGTAGAGTTATACTCTCTAGTCTTTCAGTAGTTACTCTTGTATGCATTACTGCTTCTAACCTCTAGGGGTCAGCACTACAACGAGAACCTTGTTTTTTTTTATCATAAACACAATCTTAACTTCCGGGTTGGAGTTTTCAAAGAACGCTAGCTTTTACACATTTTTAGCTCAGGGAATTACAGCAAACGTTGCTGAGAATCGGTAAGCTATCTATTTGTACGTTAGTACTTTTACTTAGTCTTTCCATATTTACATGTTTTTTGGGACTATTAGGAAAAAATATATTATTAAAGAAGAAGCGAGTGAACTGAAACAAGATGCTAACAGATTGCTTTGTTTCATACATTCTAGGGGCGCTAGTCGCTGAGTGGTTCTAGTAGTAGCCTTGGTATAGATGGGGGCATTATCAATAACAAGCATACTCTTTATATTGAATTGTTTGTGTCAGTTGTTAGTTTTTGTTTTTCTTTCTTTTTTTTCCTTTTTCCTTTTAGCTAGCGGTTAGCCTGTTAAACCATCCAACGGGATGTCAGCGAAGCGAAGACGAGCCACTTCTCCCTGCAGCAGCGTCAGCGGTGGGGGAGACCACGACGATAATTCATCCTCGACTCCTGGAAGTGGAAGAAAAAGAAGAAAAATTTCCAATGTTCCTCCTGTTGATACGGTAAAACACGCTTTTCTTGCTTGTAAATGCTTATGAAAGACAACAGCCTCCAGCTTTTATTTGGAAGTTATAATTGGGATTCTTAATCTTTACCTTTTAGATTGCTGTTTGTCATGAGCTGTTCAATGCTGTCAAAGACTACAAGGATCATCACGGGAGGCAACTTTGTGAAGTTTTCCTTCGGGTGCCAAAAAGGAGGTATTTGCAATCATGCTTGATGATGACACACTAATACTGTAAAAAATACTCTACTCATTCCATAAAAAAGTACATTTAAAATCTCATAAGAATATTAGAATTTTAGTTGAAAAATAGTCATTTGCAGAAGATGATGACATCAACACAAGATATAACAATAAAGCATGTGTTGTGATTTTGTATAACAATGAACAAAGACAAGTGAAGTAAGTCTTGTTTTCTATTTTGCAGAAATCAGCCTGATTATTATGGAGTGATCTCTCAGCCAATTGATATGACAAAGATTCAGTACAAACTGAAGTCAGAAGAGTATACTGATGTGGAGCAGCTTACTGCAGATTTTCAACTCATGTTTAATAATGCTCGATCATTCTACAAGGTAGAGTTTATTTATTTATTTTTTTAGACTTTTTATAATTACTCTTATAAGAAGCCTGTACATGTTTAAACCTCCTATAGCCTGACCACCAAAATATGATTTGTGTGGAAAGTTTGAGCAAAACCGCATGGCTAGTAAAAAAAAATAAACACTTTTTGGTGTGAGGTGGAAACTTAAATATAAATTTATTGGTGTTCGGTCTAACCCGAATGTCTTTCTCTTGTTTTGTTTAACGATTCAGAGTGACAGTGAGGAGTATCAAGCAGCTTGTAAGCTGTGGGGAGTATATTTGCAAACAAGGAATGAGTTTGTGCAGCCTGGAGATGGGGATGATGAAGATGAAGATGGTGATGATGTGGTGGACAATCCAGGAGCTGAATATGAGGTAAGTTCTTGTATTCACAAGTAGGGCTGCTACGATTAGTCGATTAATCGACGACTAATCGATTATTAAAATAATCAACGCCTAATTTAATAATCGATTAATCGTTTTTTTATTACTTTGTTTTTCTATCCAAACTGCTTTGACACCTTCCACTGCCACATCTGTCTTTCTGTCTTTGACACACGTGCACAGTAGTGGTAACCAGGTTAGGCAGTGGACGTCACAAGACATTATACAGACAGGCTCTGGTATCATGGCTACCTGACAACAGACTAAATAAATACAGGAATTTCAATTAGAAAAGATTTTGCTATTTATTTTTCATAAATTAGTCTTTATAGTAATCGACCAACAAAAACTAATCGTTAATGAATCAATAAAATTCATTCAAAAAAGTCATTAGACTAATCGAATCGTAAAAATAATCGTTAGATTAATCGAGAGAAAAATAATCGTTTAGGACACTATTCACAAGTTGCTTATATTCACTTCATATTGTCATTCAGACTTCACTTAAATGTCATTTCTTTTCTACAGTAAATTTGTATTTTTCTCTTTCAGACGTCTGCTAGCAGTTTGAAAGAAGTGCTGGAGCAACTGTTGGAGGCTATAGTATCCCACACCGATCCCTCAGGGCGAACAATCAGTGAACTCTTCCAAAAACTGCCTTCTAAAGTGGTAAATCTCCAAAAATTCATTTTCTTATTTAAATTGTTACAAAAATGTAGTAATTTAGATATTTTATTCCACAAAATAAGTGCTTGAAACAAAGTATGTTTAATCCAAAGCTAATATTGTATCGTCTTGTTTTTTATCTGTTTGTAATATTATTATTGTTTAATTGCATAATTTTGTCTTTTCCAGCATTACCCAGACTACTATGCCATTATAAAGGATCCAATAGATCTGAGAGCAATCGCTCAGCGGATACAGGTACCGCACTCTCATACTGATGTCCATTATTCTGAAAACAAAAAGATTTTTTTGGATGGTTTTGTAGTCTAAACTGCACAAATATTTTTTTTAATGTCCACAGACTGGATACTATAAAACTGTTAATGCTATGGCCAAGGACGTTGACCTGATGGCCAAAAATGCCAAAACATACAATGAACCAGGATCTCAGGTTTTTAAGGTAAATTTGTTTCTCTTTGTTTTTTTTTTCTTGAGTGCATTGCATCACTCCGAATATCACTGATTGTTTTCTTATCGCACAGGATGCTAACACCATAAAGAAAGTCTTCATCCAACGCAAAACTGAACTCGAACATGCTGAACCTACTAAATCTAGCCTTCGCATCAGGTACAAAAAAGTAAAAATTGAGTGTTTTGATAAAAAAAAAAAAAAAGATTATTAGGGGTGCAACGATACAGAAAATTCACGCTTCGGCTTGGTTTGATACTTTAGTGTCACGGTTTGATATTTTTTCAGTACAAAAACAAAAGACATTTCCATGCACTTCTCAACTTGTAGTTTATTGAAATTAATTAGGAAGATTTGTTTAACATCTAAAGTACAGTTTTTTTAATTAAATGTTGCTGAAACAGCAAGTTTCTCTGTGGATCTGCGCGACAATGCAGATCTACTGGTGGAGTAGTTATGTAGATCCTCTGAGCCTTTAACACCGAGCATCTTAAGAAAACATATATGATAAAATACATTTAAAGAATCTGTATTGTTCGTTACAAGTGCATATTGAACCTAAAACACTATATTAACTGGTCTATACAGATACGTGTGTTGTTGCACCACTACAAATTATTTTTGAACCAAAAAGGGTGATTTACAAAGATTTTTGTATTTTTCAGAAATCGAAGGTCTGGGCAGTGCGATCGATTTCCTGGCGTCGCTCCTCAGTACGGTTCAGAGAGTGAGGATGACCCTGTCCTTTCAGGTAAGTCCTTTGCTTTAGTTTCAGAGAAATTTCATGTGCGTGATCAACAGTAAACGATTGTCTCATGTACATTTGCAGGATCCGTGTGCTACGACGAGGGCGAGTCAGAGGCTGAAAGCCAGAGTTCAAGTATGGAGATGAGCAACCCCATCTTCCAGCTGTACGAGGCTGTAAGAGGAGCCCGGAACAACCAGGGACAAGTTTTCTCTGAACCTTTTCAGCAGCTGCCTTCTCGCAGAGAGTATCCTGATTACTATCAGCAGATTAAAATGCCGATTTCTCTGCAGCAGATCAGGTGAGTAAAAGTCATAGCAAAAATTCACTTTTTTATGTTCTACAGAGTTAAGTACGTTTTGAACATTTTTTATTTTATTTACAGGGCTAAGATGAAGAATGGTGAGTACGAAAGCGTGGAACAAATAGAAGCAGACCTCACCATGATGTTTGAGAATGCAAAGCGGTACAACATGCCAAACTCCAGCATTTACAAACGAGCTTTCAGGCTTCAGCAGATTATGCAGGTGAGGACTTTTTTATCTTAAATTTTTATTATTATTTTTTATTTTCCTGGAATATTTTTTAATTCCTAAATTAGTCTAAGGAAAGGTGCAAAACAAAAGCTAAAGGTGTGTTCTTGGGATCATTTGTCTAGGCAAAGAAAAGGGAACTTGTGAGGAGAGATGAAGAAGATGGAGACAGCATTTTATCATCTGATGCTGGGAGCGTCAAAAGGAAAAGGTTAGAGGAGTAACTACGGTTGTTTGAGAAGCAAATATTCTGCCATTATCTGATTTTTGTATTGCCATTAGTGCTAATTCTTTATCTCTTTTTTTGGCCAGCCATAAGAAAAACGTAAAAAAGAACCGGATGAAAGCCCTGTATGCTGCTGTGATTGAGGCCAAGGAGGCAGTTACCAATCGACGTCTCTGTGATCTTTTCACTGTTAAACCATCCAAGAAGGACTACCCTGACTACTATAATGTCATTCTCGAACCGATGGACCTGAAAACCATCGAGTACAAAATTCGAAATGAACGCTACGCCACAGAGGAAGAGCTTCTAGAAGACATGAAGTTAATGTTCCGCAATGCCCGGCATTATAACGAAGAAGGATCTCAGGTCTGCTTTATGACTTCTCTCAAGATAAAACATTCAGCTTTTGTTTTATTACTTCATAAATGACACATATGTTAAGAGAAAAATTGCACTCTGTTTATGTAGGTATATAATGATGCAAACATTTTGGAGAAGATACTGAAAGACAAGCGTAAAGAAATGGGACCTCCACCTGAGGAGGAGGATGTAGGATCACCTAAACTGAAACTAAGTAAGTTTTACCTTTTTGTTAGACATGCTGCAGTGCATTTACTCCATTATCTTTTAAATATGCACAAGCATGTTAGGCAGAAAGCAATTTTTAATTAATTTTTCTGTGATAAGTGCAGCCAAAACTTCATTGTGTCTCATTCCTTAACCTGATTTTTTAATCATGTTTTGTTTTTCTTTTGACTTTGAAACATAAACCCCACTTTTTAGAAATTTATTTCCACTTTGCCCAGGTAGTCTTGTAGTTATTCAGTTTTGTTTAAGTCTTATCTTGGTTTGGCTTTCTGCTCAGTCTATTTAGCTAATTACATTTTTATTTTTTGGTTTTAGGAAAAAGTGGCGTTTCTCCAAAAAAGTCCAAATACCTCACCCCTCTTCAGCAGAAGTTAAATGAGCTCTATGATGCCGTGCGAAACTTCACCGACAGCCGAGGTCGGCGATTAAGCACAATCTTCCTCCGTCTGCCTTCTCGCGCCGAGCTGCCCGACTACTACGCCACAATCAAGAAACCCATCGACATGGAGCGCGTTCGAAGCCATATGGCGGCAGGCCGCTACCAAGATGTGGAAGCTCTGTTTGAAGACTTCGCCCTCATGTTCAACAACGCCTGCATCTACAACGAGCCAGAGTCCCTGATCTATCGAGACGCTCTGGTGTTGCACCGAGTGTTGCTGGAGACGCGAAAGCAGCAGGAGCGCGGGGACGACTCCGGTCCTCCTGCTGTGGGATCTCTGGTGCGAGAGCTCATCAGGAACCTGTTTGTGTCTGTAATGGGCCACCAGGACGAGGAGGGTCGATGCTACAGCGACTCGCTGGCTGAGATTCCCGCTGTGGATCCAGCTGCCCCGGAAAAGCCACCGCTCAATTTTGACATCGTCAGGATAAATGTGGAGCGCGGCCGTTACAGGAGGCTGGACGTCTTCCAGGAACACGTGTTTGAAGTGCTGGAAAAGGCGAGGAGGCTGCACAGGTATGGCAGCTCTTCTGAAAATGTTGTCTTGGGCTTTATCCAATAAATCACAGTTTAGAAAAAAAGAAATCTAAAACTACAGAAATAGAAAATAGAGATGAGTGTATGGAATGGCTGTAAAGTAGATTAACCTCCCTCCAAATGCATTATTTTTTTTCTTGTGCAGCTTTATATGAAACCGATGCTCAGTGCAGATGAGACGATGCTGTTCATATTACACATTTCCAAGCATCTCTGTTAAATCACTGATATAATCCAGGAAACACATTTACAGATTTTAGCTGAAAAATGTGTTTGGAAATAAAAGATAGATTGTACTATTATAATAATGTTTATTTTGAAATTTCTCAATGGATAGTTATTGATTTATTTATATTCTTATAGTTAGTTTTCTAAATTTGAACTAGAAATGGTGATTATTTATACAGTAAAAGTGAAAACACAAATATAAAGACGAGACTGTACACAGCCATGTATTTCTTGTCAAGAGGAAAGTATTTGACAAGACTTCAATTGATCCCACTGCCTTGTTGTAAAACAAGAAAAGAGATACAACAAAAGGTCAAACAAGCAGCTCAAAGCTCTATCACAGGATGTTTTTTTTTCTGGATTTGCAGGACAGACTCTGAGGCATTTGAGGATGCAGTGGAGCTTCAGCAGTTTTTCATTAGGATCAGAGACGAGCTTTGCAAGAATGGGGAGATTCTGCTCTCCTCTGCGCTCAGCTTCTCAGCAAAGCACCTGCACAACGACGTAGAGCAAGAAAAGAGGGAGAAGATTCCCAGAGAGATCGAGGAGGATAAGCAAAAAACAGCAGAAGAGGAGGAAAACAAAGGTTGGTGAAGTTTTGTCACGGTAACACTGGTGTGAAGACCCATTAAAAATATTGGGATTTGATTTGTTTCACCTCTCCCGTGTAGAAGACAGAAAAGAAGAGGACTTGCCAAAAGAGGAGTGGCAATCTGATTCCGAGTCGCAGCGTGCGTACGCTCAGGAGCTCAGCTTTGAAAACAGGACCTACCACGTGGGAGAGTTTGTCTATGTGGAGCCGTCAGAACCAAACCTGAAGCCTCATATTGTCTGTATCGAACGTTTGTGGGAAGATGAAGCAGGTAACACATTTTCTACCTTTCTAGCAATTTATTTACCATTAAAAATAACAATTTTGATCTAAGATGTACTGTGAATACAGAATGTGTTAACCACTATTTTCAATATTTGTTAAATTTTAAGTATGTGTCTGTCTTTACACATTTTTCAGGGACTTTTACTTTGAACTCCTTTATTATTTCAGGCTGTTTTACTATTTCAGGCCCTTTTATTATTTCTGGCCTTTTTATTTCCTGATCCAATATGTAAATGAGGGGGCGGGGTTTTCTCTGTGGTTTGGGATTCAGGAAATGATCTGTTTCACCAGCAGAAGGGGGGATACTCACCTGCCTGGCCTTTCTTCATAGTTAAACATTCATTTTTATAAATAAAACACAGACATATGTCCATAAATCAGTTGAATGACTGTCACTCTGTGCTTATAAAGGCTTTGCAGAGGTACTTATGGTGGCTTTTGGCCAAATAGACCTGATTTTATCACTTAGATTAAAAATAGTGATTTTTTTCCAGGTAGGTCAGAGCTTTGTTGGCCAAGCCGAATTGTTAAGTATCTTTCCAAATATATGGCGTTCAAGTTTCATGTAGCTAGCACCTTCCTGTCTTGAATTATGTATAATACAGTCTGTTTTCAAGTGGAGTTCTCTGGAGTCACTGGATGTCTGTATTCACTGCACATACTTACTTTCCAAGTACAAAATAAAACTACAGTAATAAATAAATAAATAAATAAATAAATAAATAAATAAATAAGATGGCCTAAAATAAATAAATAAATAAATAAATAAATAAATAAATAAAATTTTAATTAAAAATAAATAAATGCTAAAAATGTATTATAATATATAAATTTTGTTTTATTTAATGCGGACATTTATTCATTTATTGAAATATTTATTAATACTTTATTAGGTACTTTATTTATTTATTTATTGTATTTTGAATAAAACTGCTCTCCATAGTTGTGCTGCTCTGATTTACCACTTCAAACATGTTTTCAAGGTTCTGCTAAAACATTTGAGGATGCATATTATAGCATTTATGTTTTAAACGTTAGAGTGTGCTGAATAATATATTACCTTGAGACCAAATGTAAAATTTCTAATAAAAATGTTTTCTTGGCTTTGTGTCTGAAGGTGGGAAATGGCTCCATGGCTGCTGGTTCTACAGACCCAGCGAGACCTTTCACCTGGCTACTCGCAAATTCCTGGAAAAAGAGGTCTTCAAGAGCGACTACTACAACAAAGCGCCCTTCAGCAAAGTTTTGGGCAAATGTGTGGTCATTTGTGTGAAGGCAAGACACCTCTCCAAACTTTACCACCTATAGCAACAATGTGTTTTCAACAAATTCAAGAAATTCAAATTCAAGCGTTTCTTTCTGGTTCATGCAGGATTATTTCAAAATGCAGCCCGAGGGCTTCAAAGCTGAGGACGTCTATGTGTGTGAGTCACGCTACGCTGCCAGAAATAAGTCCTTCAAGAAGATCAAAATCTGGGCCATGCCTGAAAGTTCTGTGAAGTTGGTACCTCGGGAGGTTCCACTTCCTGTTGTCCGTGTTGCTTCGATGTTCGTCAAGCCCGACCTGGAGAAACTAACCGTGTCATACGTAGACAGTGGCAGTTTTGTGGACAAGGTGAGATGTTTCATAAAGTCGAACACATTACAGAATAAGATTTTTTTTTTTCAACTATTAGTTGCTGATAATTGACATTATTATTGAGCTACCATTAAACCATGTAGCCTGCACAGTTAGGCTAGGTGTAAATGATAATCCTATAGGTATTGATAAAAGGAAAATAAAATCCTTAGAGGATTGTTGCTTAAGACAAACATTATCAGTTTCCCTTCACTACAGAGGCTTAATTAACTTTTCGACTGCTGGGTGGCAAAGGAGTTTTACTTTCCAAGTGCAAAAAATGGTGAAAATGTGAACACTTCCTGTGTGTGTGCACGCACATCCGTTTAGGAGAGGGAAGATGTCCCAATGGAGATGAGCGGCTCTGAGCCCAGCTGCCAGCACTACGAGCAGCTGCACTTCAACAACTTGTGGTTTAAAGTGGGGGACTGTGTTTACATCCGATCACACGGTCTGTCAAAACCTCGGGTTGCCAGGTTGGTGAAAGTACATTTCACTAGAGAAAAATTAATGATGAAACATGCTTATTAACTATCTGTCCTCTGTCTGCTCTGCAGGATAGAAAAGCTGTGGGTACAGAATGGAACCACCTACTTCTTTGGACCCATTTTCATTCATCCTGAGGAGACTGAGCACGAACCAACAAAGATGTTCTACAAAAGAGAGGTCTTTCTGAGTCACCTGGAGGAGAGTTTGCCCATGACTTGCGTCATAGGTATCTCACTGACACTGTTTAAAATATATCTATATGTTTCTTTAAACAGAGTGCACATAATATGATTTAGACACCTGTTTTTGCAGCCACTTTGTAATTTTGCTTTAAATTACAGGCCTTGTCGCCTCAGATTGTGTGAGAGAACAGTTTAATTAACGAGCTTAACTCTGCCTGTCTGCCCTCCAGGCAAATGTGTGGTGTCCTGCTTTAAGGACTACCTGTCATGCAGACCAACCGAGTATTCCGAGGACGACGTCCTGCTGTGTGAGAGCCGATACCACGAGGCCGAGAAACAAATGAAAAAGTTCAAGGGGCTGAAACGCTTCTCATATTCGTCCAAAGTGCTGGAGGACGAAGTCTTTTACTTCAGGTTTGTGAGTTAAACAGGGTGATTTGTTGTAAAGCAGAATCTTTTCTGTTCCAGTCTGAGTGTCGTCTTTCATTTGGTAAATGTAGGAAACTGATTGTGCCACAAAAGGAAGCTTCGCCCTTTTTGAACAAAAAAATTGATGAGCTTGAGGTGAAACTGGCAGACTTGGAGGATGCAGATGATGACATGGAAGAAATGGATGAAGATGAAGACGGTCCTTCAACACCTTCACTCCCTCAAATGCAAACCTCTCTCTCAAGCGACATGGATATGATGCCTTACACGCCTTCCCAAGTATCCATACACTAACCTAATATATAAAGGCTCTACCGTTTATAGAAATATTTACATTGTTGTTGCTTCTCTGCTTTATCATAAAGGCCACTCCTAAGATAAAGGGATTAGCCAAGAAGGAAGGAGCCAAGAGGAAGATCAACATGAGTGGTTACATCCTGTTCAGCAGTGAAATGCGAGCGGTCATTAAAGCTCGACACCCAGATTTTTCCTTCGGGGAGCTGAGTCGACTGGTCGGCACAGAGTGGAGAAACCTCGAAGCTTCCAAAAAGGCAGAGTATGAAGGTGAATCCTCATGATCCACAGTCAGGATCAATAGTTGGTTTTTGCGTGAGCTGAAGTCGACTGGAAACCCATTTCTGTGCGTTTCAGAGCGAGCAGCCAAAATAGTGGAGCAGCAGGAGCGCGACAGGCCGTTCTTCAAGCACGGCTCCCCTAGAGCAGGTACCCCTGTAGGGGCACTGATGGGGGTGGTGCCTTCGCCTAGCACTATGGGAATGATAAACCAGACCATGACACCTGTGTCAGGTAACCCCTCTCAGAGACAGCACGAGTGTTTGACTACAAGGCAGCGGGAAAGTGAGGCCGGACTGTTTTTAAAAACAAAACATAATCATTTCATTTTCCAAACATTTTTAAACCTGTTTTTGTTTTGCATTTACTGCATTTTGAAAGCATTTCTTTCCTCTTTTTAAAGCTGTTACAGATTTTATGTTTATATTTTCATTATCACCTGCTTTATATGTGATATTGCACGACATTGACTGCATGATTGTTGTAACCATGAATGCATTTTTATTCCCCATTTAATATACATACATTTTTTTAACATTCATACATTTTTAACCATTTGTTTTGTCAGCTACTTTCACACACTGAACCCTCAGTATCTTCAGGTGTTATTTATGTGAGCTTTTTACCAATTTACACTAAGCTAACCTTAGCTGCAGGTCAGCTGTTTTAATTCATCTGTTCCTGTTTGCAAAGCCTGGTAGGGAGAATTTAAAACTTCAGTCTACTTCAATTAATTTATTTGGATCAGATTCCTAATTACACTGCAAAAACTGTCCATCTAACCAAGTTTTAAAATCTTATATCCAGCCAAAAAGTTTTTTAGATCTTGTTTTGAGACTGATTTACTAAACAA
>JAUBOC010000138.1:11194587-11205383 GCA_032275365.1 Anablepsoides cearensis | reverse complement strand
GCATCCCTAATTTATACAGGAATGAAATTAATTTATATCTACTCATATTCATTTAAATAAGCATTTAATTAATTTGGTCGATTAATCGAAAAAATAATCGACAGATTAATCGATTATTAAAATAATCGTTAGTTGCAGCCCTAGTCTGATTTGGTTTATTTGAAAAGCTGAAGCAGAAAATCAGGATTGAGTAACTATTGCTTATAAAAAGCAAGCATGAACTGCTAAATGTTATGCAGTGCCCAACTTTAAAAAGAAATTAGTTGAGTGTAAAGAAACTGACACATGCAATTAAATACTTAACAATAGAAATCATTTAATTGGTTATCATAACAAATAAAACCTTTTAATAGTTTCTATGCTTCAAAACAAACAAGCTATCTGGATTTTTTTAAATTAAAACACATTTTCTAACTTCTAAGTAGTTTTTATACAGTTGAATAATTAATGCTGTTTTTACCTCTACAGGCTGCTCTGAATATATTAAAGCTGCTCTCTGAACTGGACCTGCAGTCAAATGAAAGGACAGGAAATGGACCAAGCTCAGGGTAAGATGAGAGGAAACGCTGAGCTTTTGTTGTTTATATCATTAAATGTTTCAACTTCATAATGATTAAGTTTTATTTATCTGTTCTAAAATGTAGAAATATGAAATTAAGTAAAATCTAAATCATGGCTTTGGCTTTAATTGGAAAGAAGTGCAGATTATAAAGTGTTTCTAGTTTTGCTGCACTGAGTTTTAATTTGACTTGTTTTGAATTAGATAAATGTGTTTTTCTACTTCCATTTTCTATTTTAGTTTAATTGATACTTAATACATTGAATCAGTTTAAGTTTTATTTAACACACGTAACTTCTTAGGTGTATTTTTTAAAACAAAAGTCAGTAGTCATAACATGTACAGTTTAATTTGTAGCAGACTCATCTAACAGTGAAACTTTCTTTCCCCCTCAGATGCAGCAAACAGGAAATTGAAGGCGACTTGCACCACAAACAGGCTAACTCAAGCACATTGGCACAGACACTTGATGGCAAAGCTTAGATCAGGTTTGGTTGTCTGTAAAAGCACTAGAGAAAACTCACAACACACTGTAGGCTCAAACCTATCACTGTTCATATTCATTATTATTACAAAATGTTCACAGTTAAACAAGATTGATAGGAAAAAAAATCTCTTTGATGTTGTTTAATTGTACACATTATTTTTTATTTCATTTCTTGAAAAGAAAGTGGCTGCATCCTGGTCATTGAGTTTGAGGTTGTTGGTTTAAAAAATATGAATAACTGTGAACTTTCATTTGTTTTGAATAGAAGCTGTTTCCTGTTTGTGATGCCCACTGATCCTTGTTTTTAAGTGTTTTACCTCCAGTGAGAGAGTTTGTAAAGAGAGATTTCTGAAGGTTTGGGCCTCATCTTTGTCTAGGGTGCAGCTGGTGAACCTCTGTTGATTTTCCTACAGTGCTTTATATGTACAACCAAATAGAATATGTGGCTAAATGTAGCTTGTAATGTAATGTGATGTTGTCTCTGCTGTGTGTGGCCGGGACAATCCCATTTATACCCTCATCATCGTCATCTTCCTTTCTCCATCCCCACCCTTTAGAATTAAACTTTTGTGCTCGCAGGCACAAAAACAGTTCTTCTCTATTTATTTATTTACTTGTTTGTTTTTTTCAGTGATACTTGGTTGAGAAACTGGGCAAACTTTTCCATTTCAGTCATTTAATGGTAATTAAACTTTTCAGTTCTATTAGATTTGACTGTGTTTATCAGCGAGGTTCATTATTCGCTCTCTGCTGCTTGTTTTCAAGGACAGACTTGTTAAAAACCTTTAAAAACACTGGCAGTTACGTCGGACTCTCCTGGCAACGGTCTGGAAAAAGGAGGCAAAAAATGTTATTTGATTCAACTAGAAAGTATGACTAAGCTTAAAACAAACAAAAACAGCCACATGAATAAAAATAGAAACACATGGTTTTAGAATTACTGTGAAGCAAACAAGACAGGTAGATAACAGCTACTCTGAGCATTAACAGACTACAGCTCATCGTTTCAGACTCATTAATTACTGGAAGTCAACTCTGTTTGTCAAATATCTCAAACTAAGACGGTCGTCACAGCTGTCCTTTAAAAACATCAATTCTGCCTGTTAGTAAAATATTTTAGGAATCACTGGACACATTTTTTATTATAAAATTATCATTTGTAATAAAATGTCTAAATATTTGGTGTTTTTCTAAGTGTTTATATTGCAACACTTGGTCACATGTTCTTTTCCTCTGCAGTCCCTGAACTAATTACTGCCAGTGGCCATGGCAACACCAGGAAAAATAAGAGCAATCTCTGACAGCATCGATCTTATAGGGTAGCACATTCCTGACACCGTGCATGTGAGACACACACACACACACCCTGGGTGTAGAACCTGAGGGAGGAGCTGTGTGTGTGTGTGCCAGGACAGAAACAATGTTCTGAAGGTGGAGGAAACTACAAAGATAGCTGCACTGCAAAAAAAAAAAATAAATAATAATAATAATAAAAAAACATGTTTTTGCTTTTTAATGGCAGCTAAAAAATATAGAAGAGTTTTTTTTTTAAAGAAACAGATTGCAAAATGCAAAAGCTGCAGCATTAAACTCCCTTCATTTTTATACATGTTTTAATCAAAATCTAAGGTTTTGCACAAGCTTTATCTCAGTTTCCATGGTAACCCTGCACATTGTAGTGGTATCAGATATCAGGTATTTTTGCTGCTTATCTGGAACCCCCCCTTCTCCAACACACACACATATCTACCACCACCCCCTCAGCTGCCTCTCCCAGCTCTTGGCGAACACCGAGGCGTTCCTCGAGCCTGGCTGTGAGGAATATTCTCTCTAGCGAGTCCCGGGTTTACCTCGAGACCTGCTTCCAAGTGGAACACGTCCAGAACACCGTCCCGCTGAGACGTCCAGGAGTCCTCCTCACCAGATGCCCAGTCGTGCAGGCGGGCCTTCTCTCTGAGCCCCCCTCCTCCTCTGGCTGAGCTGATCAGCCAGTAAGTGATTTAACAAGCCGAGTTTCCTACTCGGTATCAAGATATTCTCAGATAAAATTAAACCCTATGTAAGGTTAGCTGCAGCCTAAATGGTTGCAATATGAGATGATCGATGATGTGATGCACAGTGTCAGGAGGAGCAGAGGCCAGTGTGAACTTTGCAACCAGTGTATTTTGGATTCACTATTCTGTAAAACGTGACATTAAAGGTCTGCAAAAGGACTTTGAGTTGCTGTGCAGTGAAGGTGAACACATCCAGCTCATGTTGAATCTATCTACACTCATAGTCTATCATCTCTGAACTGCAATATTTCAATAATAAGAAAATAAGTTTATTCTTAAAGGCAATTCATATTGCTCGCTGCCTTTTCATGCCAAAATTTTAGACTAAAATTCGTGTTTTGAAATGATTAGTTAAAGCTGTTTTGGTTAAACCCAGCCAGAGTTATAAAGTAACTAAGTACAAATATTTTGTTACTTAAGTAGATTTATTTCATTTTTGCTTGTTTTCACTCTAGCTTATTGTAAAAAATTAATACTGTCCATATAAATTGTGTCTCCTAGAATATCATTTTAAATCAATGCTTTTAATGATTAAGTACAAAACATATCAGATACTTTAGGACTACCTTTATACAACACTGTGTAAAATGTGACTGTAAAGGTCTGCTAAAGGACTTTGAGTTGCTTTGCAGTGAAGGTGAACACATCAAGCTCACGTTGAATCTACCTAAATTCATAGTCTAAGGTTAATCTACCATCTTTAAACTGCAATATCTCAATAATGAAATCAGTTTATTCTTTGAAGCCATTCATATTGCTCACCGCCTTTCATGCCAAAGTTTTAGACTAAAATGGTTTGTTGTGAAATGATTAGTTAAAGCTGTTTTGGTTAAACCCAGCAAACATGTAAGATCACACAAGATCAACACAAAAAAGGCTGCAACTCAAGTCAGTTTTACAGATATTGAGTTAAAGTTGATGCAATAGTAGCTGAATTGAGTTTAAACCTTCTGCAATGAAAGCATCAGGTGATGCTAGGCCTTTAGGAATATTCTGTGATCTATATTTTGTACCTGGGACAAGATGTACTCTCTGTGTACCATGAGTGTACTTTGATGTTTTGGTTGTAACTCTTACAGTAGATCATAAACTGAGGTTCTAATGCAATCCTTGTTGCCATAGTTACTCGGACTTAGCTGGCGAGTCTCAACTCCTGAAACGGTGCAATTAAAATTAAACAGTGATCATGTATAGCTTCATTTAATTAGTTTTATTTAGTAATCTTCATAAAGCCAGTCAGAATGTAGTATTCACCAAGATGATTAGGACTTACACAGACAAAAAAGGCATTTGATGTAGAAAATGTACTTAAATAATGACTGAGGGAGTTTTCACATTATAAAATGAAAAATTAACTAAATAGTGGCTCAGTAGCTGCTGAGTCATCACTTATTCATTGATCGTGTTGAAGTAGCAGCAGAAATTTTTTAACTTTTCTCCCAAATATAATTGATCATGATTGAAAGGAGATCCCAGATACAACAGCAGCTATAGGATGAGGAGATTAGAGCTTCTGCTCCTCAGTGAATGGAGTCAGTGGAGGTGGACTGGACATCTGATTAGGATGCCTCCCTTTAGAGGTTTTCTGGACATCTCACTGGGAGGAGGCCCAGGACTTGCTGGAGGGAATATACTGTGTCTTCTCTGACCAGGGAGTGCCTTGGAGTCCCCCCAGGAGGATGTTGCTGCGTTCTGCTCCTGGACCTGTTGCCTCCAAGACCCAACTGTGGATAAGCAGTAGAAGATGGAGATAGAGATGATTAAAAAAAAAAAAGATCTCATGGGACAGGAGTGAATGTGCTCAAACTGTGCAGTCACCAATCATTTGCTGCACTGTGCTGACAGATTTTTATTCCTAAGCATCTTGATCTGTTCTTCACTGTTTTGCATGTGACACAATCTCAGTCTGTATTTGAAGACAGCAGAGTAGAGTACAGATATGTGGGTCAGTCGTGCTGCTGCAGAAGCAGGACTTTTTTTTTCTCTTTTCTCTTACCAAGACTGTCACCTGAAACCCATTTGTTAGATCTGACCAAACTACCTTTATCTGACAACAAACTACCACTAGATGGCAACGTTGTTTCTCACATGGATTTCAAAAAGCCATCCTGTAGCTCTGTCTCCCCCAACCCCTCTGAGTATCTCTAGTGGCGGGTGGTGGGAAGCCCTCAATTTAGGTCTGTGAGGAGACACTTTGGGAGGCTGGCCTGGCAGCTTCCTCCTGCCCAAACTTCCTCTTCATTTATCGTCCTTTCCTCTCCATTGTCAGGTCTCAAATACTTCATAGATGCACTGAACTATAGTGTATGTATAGGCATGCGTGCAAAGAAAGTCAACAATTCATGAATCAAAATGTAAAGTGATTTGATTTATTTCATTTTGAGTCATTCATAGGGAAACTTTGATTTTCTTAAGAAATAGAAATATCTGAAGACATTTAGACACTTTTTTTGTGTTTTTTTTTTACATGACAAGAATTGGCTTTGTGTGAATCACAACCAGCCACAACGCCAGAGTTACAACATGCACTGAACAGTAGAACATTAATACAGAAACAACAGCATAGAAAGTCAATGGGTAGAAATGTTACTTGTGATTTTTTTTTCTTTTGCTTTTACAAAACAGACAGCCTCGAGACCTACAAACAACATCGTATAAGAGCTGGCTAAGGTCATTCAAATATCTTTTTTTTTTTTTCTTAATTCAGTTCCCTGGAAACCGTGTATTTTACAAAGACTGATGGCTTAGGCAAGGTTGGGGTCCACTCTTCTGAGAGCTCAAACCATAAAGAACATACAGTTTGTGTTAAGTTTGTACTGCTGTAGGATTCAATTGTAATCACAGGCTGTAATACTGCTTATTTCTTAGTGCCATAAGCGAACTGGTGTTCTCCATCAAGGCAACCTGAATAGACCACAACCCTGTAATACAGTGTTACATTTCAGAGTGTGCAGAACTGAGCTACTTCCAAAGCAGCGATTCTCATTGGGTTTTGGAAACTACCACGTGCTTTTTAAAGGTCCTGTGGGTTTAAAACAAAAAAATATATATATTTATAAAAGACAGTTCAGATCTTTTGAATTTTTTTTTGTTTTGTTTTGCATGTGTGTGGAATGGTAATGGATAAACACTATCTTACCTGTTGGAGATAGCTCTTTGAACAAGATGGGCGTTTTGAGATCTGACTGGTTTAGCGAGCTAATGGCTAAAACTGAAGTGGACTAATGCCATATTGAAAAAAGTCCACTCTGAAAGATTTCATAACAGCTCGTGCAAACAGTTTTTATAATCCCCAAACCTTCCAGATGTTGACCCATAAAAAATAAGGTGGTGGAGATTTGTAAAGCTAGATGATAGCTGATTGTGTTCAAACATCACTAATAAGTTGTTAAAAAAAGGGTGTCAGGGCTACAAAAACTAACTATGCCTTTAAATTTAAGATAATGTTTTCAGTTCTTGTAACATTTACTATTTTAAGCTCAGGACCCCATTTGCAGATTTGTGAGGGTTGATTTTTACATTGCAGTTGTTTTAGCATACATATTATATTCAGCTGTAAGTGTACTGCTAGCTGCTATTTGCTTGTGAAAATACCTGTGGAATTTTATGTAAATATCTGTGTATTGTAAAACTGACAGAGGTGTTTACAAAATATATCATAAATTGCCACCAAATGTTTGAGATTGGAGCTCTTTTAAGACACCAGCAGTCCACTTTGGCCTTGTCCTCAATCAGACTAGCCATTAGCTCATCAAGCCATTCCAAATTAAAGTCTGTTTCTCCAAATGGAGATCAAACAAAGCGCTGTAACAGGTAAGATAATAACTGCTCATTTACATTCCACATATCCCCACTCTAAAAGATCTGAACTATTACTTTAAAGATCTTTCCAGCTAAATGTATCAACTAACCAACAATCAAATAGTACTTTAGATCTTAACTAAATGAATTTACTGTACACTAAAGAGTATTATGGAACTGTTGGGAGTGTAATTAAAGTGAATGGATCTGTGCTCTTTATAGCTTTTTAATAAATAAAAATAAACTAAAAACTGATTAGTGCTTTGATTTAAGTTCAAATCTCTTCCCTGGTAACTTCATTAAAATGAAAACATCCTGTAGAGTTAGTTTTCATTACTTTGATGGCTATCATGAGAATGGAGCAGGTTTTCTGCCTAAAGTGATTAAATAAAAAAGTTTAAGTAATGAACAATTATGACAATTTGTGGTTTTATGTCACAGTATCACAGTCTAAGTATCAAATACGTTGGATGTTCTCGTATCTCTTCTAAAAGCTTCAGAGTATTAGTATTAGTTTCAGGATTTCAGTTCTCAGGCGTAAGAGTTTGTGTGTGTGTGTGTGTGTGTATGTGTGCAGGTGTGGATTTGTGTAAAACATCCACACGATAAATCTCAGTTTTCTACGGTAGTGCTTACTGCCTATTCATGAAATATTGATTGTCATCTTTGTTGAGAGATATTTCAGTGAAAAGGGTCCCTGACTATAGAGCGGTGTAGAAAAACCAAAACTGACGGGACAAAAGATCACGCAAAGCTTCACGAAGGGTTGTGTGAGCTGAATGCCCTTCATGCCATCACCGCAGGAGAAGATAAAACTCACCCATCAGGTTCTTTCTGTTTTGTGAATCGCTCTGAAGGAGAAGTCTGACTGGGGTTGGGTTTGCTCTCAATTCATGTAAAAATTATGATTTTTCGAAAAGATTTTTAGGCTGATCATGGCGAATATGTTGAATCATCTGACATTGATTGGCCTTAACATTTGTAATTGAAAAGAAAAACTCAATCACTGTTAGTGTAACAAACATTTAACTGATGGTTCTGAATAACAGGTATGTAGGAAGATGTTTTTCCGGAGGAACTGAACTTCAAAATGTGCTGAGAAGAAAAGGACACAAACACATGAATGTAAGCAAACCAGGATCTGCGGCACACATTAAAAGTGTCCGATTTTTGTTTTAAACTTTGGCATTCAACACGGGGGATACATGCATTCCTTCAAGAAATGCTTCTTTTATTTATTTGTGTTTGTTTTTTCACTGTAGCTTCATATATTAATAGTTATTTATTGTAAATGTCTAAATACTTTAAAAGAAAAACTTTAAATTTAATATTTCTATGCAAACTTAAAACAGTTTATTCAGATTTTGCATATTTTTTCCTGACCATATAATTTGGACCAGAAAAAATATTCTCATCTTTAAGTAAATCATCTAAAATAGGGTTTGTGAAACGTAACCTTATTTTCTTACAATCATTTTGTTTTAGTTTTTGTTGCAGGAATATAAAGAGGGGAAAAAGAAAAACAAGGACTCCACCAACATGCAAGTGTCCCAATTGAAAACAGTTCATTGTTTTCCATTAAGCAGCAGCTTCAGTGCTTTAATGCTTTCCATCAGTAACACACCCACACATGCACACACACACACACTGCTCCCTCTGCCTCTCACAGTCATTGCTATTCCTTTCACACCTCAGCTCCTCTCACTATGGGAGAGCAATATGAAACGGTCCAAGTCTGTGATTAAAACAGGAAATCAAATCGGGATTTGTGATTACACTCCTAACCAGAACTAAAAAAAAAAAAAAACTATGTCAATCATCCACTGTTGACTTTGGAATTTCATTTTACCTCAAAACAAAACAAAACTATATTCATAAGAGTTCATTGGCGCTTTTTAGTTTTTATTTCACAGCAGCCTATTTGGGTCAATAAATGACTGAGATACAGTTTTTAATAAATAGAGGAAGTGAACACCATTTTCCCAAACAATGTTTCCCAAATAAATGTTCAGTTTATAGTAGTGGAAATAATTTGGCGATAAATGGTTTTGTGTTTTTTGTGTGGTATAATATTGTAAGGTGATTTTAGAATTACAATAATTTAGCAAATACTAACATAATTATTTATTATGTATAACTTTGCAACATATTTTTAATACTTATGTGTTTAAGGTTTTTCTGCCATGAGAGTTTTGGATCTATGAAATGATTTAAATATTGTAAAGTATGTTTTTATTTATTTTTTTTTAGGGTGATATGTTTGTTTCTCTTTAACTTTTCCTCCTGAATCCTTCTCAGTGAAAGACAGTGATTTAATGCTCTTCCGCTTTGTGGAATGACATTTAAGATAATGCTTTGTTCACTCATTAATCTACAGACTCATTCATTCATCATTCATTCACTCCACTGATTTATAGGTTTCCTTTAACAGGGTGTTTTGTCTCACATTCTTGTAATTTCTTTATGTTTTTCTTGCAGAATTCCATCATGTGTGTGTTTGGACCTATATGAATATAACAACACATTAGGATGAATTTTGCTCTTTTAAGGTGGCATTTTTGGTAAAAATACTGCTTTAAAAGTCTTTTTCTTTTAGAAACTACTTGTGTGTGGCAGTGAAAACATGTAGTAAGAAAATAATTTTGTAATCCATTTGAGAAGAGTCAAGAAGCTGAACGATGCTGTTTATGAGATGCTGTAGACGTTTCGGACACAACTTGCTGTTACAGTTCATGCAGACACACAGTGAGGAATGACTCCAACATGCAGCCACTGTGGACACCTGCCGTTTTAAAGATGCATGACTCTGAAAGGAAGTCTGTGTATGAGCGCACGTTACATGCAGACATTCAACACGCCGATAAAAATCCTCAGCTGTTTCGAGCCATTGTGGACGTCTCCTTGTCACCGTGGAAACTAGATTGTCGGCCACACCGGCAGCTTTGTTCAACAGGTTTGTGTGTGCTTAGAAACGACTTTGATTATTATGGCAACTGGAACTAGTTGGTGCTAAAACCAGCCCAGTAGATATTTAGTGCTATTAGAGTTTGTATAAATTATTTTAGAAACATGGTAGGAATAAAGACAACTTTCCCTTTATTAGTAACTTATCTTCTGCTAATTGAAACAACAAAAGTTTACTCTGACTTCTTTTCCTGTTAGGCAGTTCACAGCTGATGCATGCTAAAGATTTGCCACTGAGATTTACAAATCATGTTTGTAAGTTACAAAACCTTTGGAGGATCTCCCTACATTCAGTGTTTCTTTACATCTTTGCAAACAAACAGAAAACTTGTGTGTGTTTCTATGTTGGTTGGGTGGGAGCATGCATTCATGTGCATTTTGTGCAAAAGAGGAAACTCTTAGGCAACCTTTATCATAATATAAAACATAAAGAGATGCTAATACTCCTTTCAGCAGGAGAAATGTCAAAGTATCCATTCATTCATTCATTAAATGTTAGCTTAGGGGATAGCATGATAGATACAACAATACTTCAGTTCTTCTGTAGGGGTGTTTTGTGGAAAAGCTATTAGCAATTAATATCTTACCTGTTACAGATAGCGCTTTGAATAAACTCAGTTTTGAAAATTTGGGTTGAATGCTGATCAGATTGACGAGCCTAGTCCAAGTGGTTCTAAGACCCAAGTAGATTGTTGCTATCTAGAAAACAAATTTAATCTCAACATTTTCTCAGCAGTTTAATTTTGCAGAAATATCTAGGATGTTCCTGTTGAAAGTGCCCCAGATAGCTGCTGCTGCTTTTTGCACTTGCAAATAATCATAAAATTCTGCATAAATAATTGCAAAACTGATGGCATATAAGAGTTTTTTAAAAGACCGTTTGACATTAACTTTTTATTGAGATTGGAGTTTTTCAAATCTATTTATCCAT
>JAUBOC010000138.1:11161906-11176092 GCA_032275365.1 Anablepsoides cearensis | reverse complement strand
AGGCAGTTCTGAAGGCAAAAGGGGGTCCAACCCGTTACTAGCATGGTGTACCTAATAAAGTGGCCGGTGAGTGTAGAGCTTTCTTTAATATCCTTAAAATCCTTGAAAATAGTGAACTTTTCATACATTTTTCACTTTTTGTTCTGGTTCTGGTTTATTTTTAACTTCTTTGTGAGTTTAGCGTCCTTTAGCTTCTTTGCTTCTTTTAGTTTTTTTCTGATTTTTCATCAATCTTTATAGCTCTTCTGCTAATTTATCAGCTTCTTTATGCTAATTTTAGCTTTTTATGCTTCTATCATTTGTTTGCTGAAATTTAAGGGACTTTTTTTAGCTTTTTCAGATAATTTTAGCTGTTTTCAGCTAAATTCTCCTTTTTGATAATTTCAGCTAGCAAGCATGTGCTCCTGCTTCTTTGTTCTAGATTCATCTTTTTTAGATAGGTTTTAGCTATCTTTATGCTAATTTAAGCTTTTTTAGCTATTTTACGACAAACTACTTAATATTTGTAATTTTTTTATTTCTACAGAAATCTTTCAGCATTAAGCATTCTTGCTGCAGAAAATTCATTGACCTATAACTTGGTGTGGTAGTATTTCCTCACCTATGCTCTGACCACCAACTGATCACACAAAATAGTTTAAAACTGGTATTAACTATTCGAGTCAACTACTGTATGTCTGTCTGTTAGCCAAATACCTTGTGATCACAGGATGAATTTTAATAAAAGTTTCAGAAAGTAACGATCAGCTGCACATCTTTGACTGATGAACTTTTAGAGCTAATTCAATTCAAGATGGCCTTCACAGCTACAAGCCAGATTCTCTCAAGCACAAATCAAAAAATAAATTAAAACAATCAACATTTTTTCATTTTCAGTCAGCTTGTTATGGTTACAAATCCTAAATGTGTAATTTTATTTTCAGAGATTCGTCTGTCCTTCCACGCAGTAATTTTCTCTTTTATGTTTACGCTCTCCAGCTCTCTTGATGATAGTCTTTAAAGTCCACCCCTCCCGCTTCCAACGCTTACCTCCTCCTGGAGACAGTGACGTCTTTTCAGTGCGTGTTCACACAACAGCTCAAATTCAAACTGAAGGAATAAAGGAGCTCGCTTTTCTGCTTCTTACTGACCACCTTCAATGTGTCACAATCTTTTATTCTATAGAAACAACACACGTTTCATTCCTCTGTGACAATCAACCAACGACCTCCGGGGCTGAAAAACCAAGCCAATAGAGGTATCTAAAACAACTGCAGCCTCCCAAAGCAAATCATTTTGAGGCTGAAATGTGAGTGTGCCAATTTTTGTAAATAGTTTTTTTTAAAATCTGAAATAAACAAGCCCACAGCCTTTAATCAAAATACATTTATGGTCCCTTCTGTTTATTTATTCATCAAAATCTGCACTTTTATTACAGCACCGAGATGTTCTCATCATAAATTTGGCTTCATTCACAAATATGTTTAAACTGGCTTATTTAGGTTAAAATCTACATTAAACTAAATGCTTCATTATGAAATATTTGAGGTTAAATTCCACCGGAGAAATACTGAAATCTTAACTTTACTTATGTAGGTTGCATCAAATAATCTACATGGAGTTAATTATTACAAGTAAGTTATTGAATGAGAAATGAATTACATAATTAAAAAATAAACCTGACAGTCATCAGCTGGATTATAATTAGATAGTCCTAAAAAGACTGCAGTTTAATTGAACTAGATTGAATTGAATGAATTGTTTACTGTCGGTAAAATTCCCTGAGAATATATTAGCTGTAAATTGGTGCTGTGAAAATGATTGGAATAAAAAATGAAAATTACATCAGTTTTAAAAATTCTATTTCTCATTATACTCTTTTTTTTTTGCAGATACCGACAATTTGCAGGTCATTCAAAAAATTTTTGTTTTTTTATCCTGCTCTTGATATTGCATAGTGAACAAGTAGTTTCATATTAAGTTGAAGACGAGAGAAAATCATTGTTTAAAAATAACTAAATTTGACTTTAGATATGTTTTGGCTTCTACTTGCTCTGCATTTTAATTATAATACAACAGGGTCCAGATGAGATGATGAATACTTCAGAAGAAGAAAAACATGTGATTCTATAAATCCCTAAAACATATTTTAAATGTTAATGTCTTAATGTGCTTTACCAGCATACCTACAAGCCTTAAAAGTACTTTATCATAACAATGGCATAGATTCCCAGACCTGTTGTTTTCACTCCAGTTTGCTCCCTTGATGACGTTAAAAACTTCTACTATGCAGAACATGACTCAAAAAACACTCAAAACTTAGCATCAAACCTCCACACATTAACACGGCATCAAAATAAATTATGCAGCAGAAAATGTAAAAACCTCCATATTTCCAAACATTCAACATAGTTGACATTATTATTATCCCAGAATTATTATTATTATTATTATTATTATTATTATTATTATTATTTGATCTCTTCCTCCTGACTCTGGTTTTCAAGGCAGTAATCTCATCATACATGCAAAACAAATAAAACTCACCATTGCCTCAGTGATTACATAATCCCTTGTTCATGTTTATCTGAGTAAAATAGACCATCTGCACTCAACGTTTAGTTGCATGAAACTATTTGTTTTAAATATCTCTGTGACCTTTTATTTTTACATCATGTGCTTTTAATAATTGTGTTTAAATCTTTATTAACAAGCATATAGAGACTTTATTTAGTGAATGGTTTGGCTCACAAAAACTGTTGCAGAAGTCCTCTATTTTGAGGGTATGAAGTTTTGTTTGCAGAGTTTTACTGCAAAACAAACAATGAATTTTAAACTTTGCTAACTGCGCTAACGTGTTTATTTTATTTCTATTCTGAATAGCTTAAAGCAAACAAAGCCCATCTCATTTAAAGCTGAATCACTACAAAGTTACACAAAGGGAGTGCAAGGCTAAATGTACAATAAAGCTGCACTTTTTAAAAAGAAAACAAATAATAAACCTGTGGCAGAGGAAATTTAAGTTTTTTTTTTATTCTTTGTGCTATAGAGTCACAAAGCTTTTATACTTCTGCTGTACACAGTACAGCTGAGGTAACCACCATCTGTTGAACTAAGACGGCACATTTAGCAGCTAATGAACCGGACACATTCTCCAGGAACTGCTGGAGCCCCAAAGTAGGCAAAAATATCATGATTACCAGAACCTAACCCACTTTTAGCACAAACACATAGATAGATTTTCCAATGCTGAATAGCTAACCCACCTGTTAACCTCAGAGCACTGAATAAAACTCTGTTATCACCTAAACAATCAAATGTCAATCATTTGTCCAGGTCACCGGCACCTGTCTCCAGTGGTCATTATGTGAGGGACAGGGGACACCTGTGACCTTCTCACTGTGAGAAAACAACACTAAACACTGCTAACCAGTCAGATCAGCAAAGCAACAGAATCATAAACACAACACACTACGAGGAGTAGGAGGACAAATAATTGATTAATGGTTTATTATGATTTTTTCATTTTTTTTACAGAAATCCAAACAAAAGACGGGCTAGTGAATCTCATCATACAGTATATACATTAGTTAAAATTTTATCTGTACTTTGTAAAGAATATTTGATTCCTGATAATAATTTCTCATTCCTATGTAACTTAGAATACAATACAGCGACAGTGGAGAGATAATAAGAAATAAATCCTACTATTACCATCATTACACTGCGCTTTATCCCCTATGATTGTAAATGCAAGGTCACTATCAAGGAGGAGTCACATGACATTTTGTCTCCCACCTGCTGGTCTTACAGCTTTAAAGGAGACATATTATGCTTTTAAATCCTTCTTTTTCACATTTAAACCCTTCAGTCAAAGTCTATACAAAGTGAAACTATGCTTTGGTCTGAATTCCTCTTCATTTTAAAGGGGCAATATCATGTAAAATCAACTTTTTTGAGTTTTATATCATGTTATAATGTTATCCTCTCATCAAAAACATGCCCAGAGTCCTGCTTTGACTCGTTCATGCATGTTTGAGAAATCCTGTAGTGTCCGCCTTTTGGGATCAGCTCCTCCTTTGGGCTGTGTCTCCAAGCTGAGCTTCCTCATCACAGAGCACACACACACACACCCGGCCCGTGCTGAAATGGGCGGAAGAGAAGCAGAAGGAGATTCCTAAAGAGACAGAGGCTAATTTCAAGGTGTTTAGAAACAGATATGATGAGAAGTCAAGTTTATTTTCTATTTAAACATTTAAACAGCATTTTAACAACAACTAAAGGTGACATAGTTACTTTATTATGGTATAGTATTTAAATATATGCCTGAGAAACACATAATATTGCTCCTTTAATTTTACTAACCACACTTTCACCCCTTTTCTGAGGTGTGTCTCAGATCAACTCGTTTTGAGGCTGCCTCTTTAAATCCAAACAAGGCACTTCACTCTCTGCCCCCCATGCATCTTTGAAACTTTTAATTGCAACAAAGAAAATATATCCCATATTAAAATGTAATCCAGTCTGACAATACCACTCCTGGTTGATCCAGCTACTGAGGCTCAACTTTGTATTCTGGGTTTTTTTTTTTTATGACCTGCTATACATCATCTGACCAGCCGTGACTGCACACCTGACACAAGCAGTGATGAATTCTCATCTGGTCGCTTTGTGCCGTAGATCTTGCTGCAGACGGATTTATGAATATAGCCAAACCACGTTCATATGTCATCTTTAGTGTGACATGAAAGGGGCATAATTAGAATTTGTCGCCTGCCATCCCATGCACACCGAAAGAGCAAGAAATTGGTAATTCTCCAAAACGAACATAAATGACAGCAATGTTCCACGTTTGGTTTAAAGCCCGACCCGTACGTAACACGCAGCTCCAAATGTGTCAAATAAGCAACAAACAGAAAGTTTCTCCAAGGTGTTTTTAAGTAAATCTGTGAGCTTTTTCGTTTTGTCATCTCATTATTGACAGAAAACATCTAAATCTATAATGACATTATGCCTTTTGCAGCTGCCGGTGGAAAAGGCTTCTCCTGGCGGCAGTCTCATATTGTTAGGCATTGCTATGCCAGCGGTCAGAGACAATCTTATTTTATGGTGACTCAAATCTGATTTGAGCAAGAGACAGACAAAGCAGCTTCCCCAGAATGTAAACAGAGGGGTGGGGGGTGGGGGTGCCTCAAATTGGTCCCCGAGTCTCCCGGAGAATAATTAATGTGACATTTCCCTGACATTTAGTCAGAGGTTTGGCAGAGGAGCCTGAAGAAGGGAGGGAAAGGATGGAAAGATGTGAGCCAGAAAAAAAAAAAGGTGGGGAGAAAAAGACGGGGCAGAGAGAACACGGGCAGCAACACGGGCTTTGTCTCTGAACATCTTGACAAATAACGTGTCTTCTACACACCTCCTTTTGTCAGCTTTGTACAGACATGAAAGTACAGGAACTAAGCAGAGGCGCAATTACACACAAACACACACACACACACACACACACACACAAATCCACAGAAATATAAATAGACTGATGTTCAATACCCACTTCTTCAGCAATGATAAAACTTTATTTTTGTTGCTTGGTAACCGCAAGTTTTATGCTCATCTCTGGCGTTCGCCATCTGTTTATGGGCTGCTGCCTTCCCGTCTCTGAACCGGGATAATTGATGAGCCAACACTGAGTCTGCGGTTGAAGCTGGACCACTCAACAAACCCATAGTTGCCTATTAAAAGTACCTAAGACAATACATCCACCCCTATTGATGCTTTTAGTAGCTTGGTCTGTGGTTTCATGTTGCCCTTTTAACCCTCGGTGTAAAAACCGAGGCCTCGCAGGTCATTTTGACCCAAAGGCAGCAGGAGGGTTAAGCTAATTAGGAATTGATAAACTCAGTTTTTGGCGCGGTGGAGGTTGCTCTGTTTATTTATGGCCTCGACTGCAGGGCAGCATGATATCAATGCGAAAACTGAAACATAATGAGAATCAAGGTTGTTACTAAATGTGACTTGATGGCCTAATAAGAAGAAGACAAACTCATCATCAGGGTATAGCTAATGAGAGCTGTAGATGTCAACACTATGCATATGCACTCATCATCAGTCAATGTAAGGCCTTGTGTTTATGTAACTGAAAGTGATAGTGCAGCTCTTATGAAGCTGGTTTTAATGAAAAGGTTATGAATCAATAATATCTTACCTGTTGTAGGTACAAAGTTTTGCAAGTTTTAGTAAGTCAGTAAGTATACAAATTTAAGATGGAATTAAATGTTTATGACCTAAGACTAAAATTCTGGATTTATTTATTTTCTTTAGGGTAATTAAATTAAATATTCTTATGACTTTTGAAATGTAGAGTTTAATTTGGACAAGACTGACAAGCTAATGGCTAGTCTGAGCAGTGTCAGAGTGGATTGCTTCCATTTTTAAACAAATATCACGCCAATTTTTTTTATAAACCCCTTAAATTTCTGAAACTGCTAAAGCTAGCTGCTGCTGCTTGCTTGTGGTAGTAACCACATAATTCTATGGCAGTGTCTCAACTCAGGGGTGCATTTTGTTGGCCGCATATGCCACTGCCCCACGCTGTAGGCTGTCCTAATTCCCAGGATTCATTGCGTCGTCAGCAAACTAAACAGAACAATAAAGACAGTGAAGTTTTTTTTTGTTTTTGTTGTGTTTTATAAGGCTGCATTTAGGAATTTATCACAAACCAAATAATTTGTTTTTAAATGTATATTTAGCAACTGAGCTGATGAAATGTTTGCTGCAGTAAGATGTTAAATAAAATGCAATTGCAAGTAACAGTGGAGCTAAACTCAAACTATTTATGTTTTAATGTATTTACATGTAGCATTTTTTCAATAATACTGAATATTGTGAAGTTATACCTCCTGTGAAAATATGTGCAAACATTGTCCAGCTAAAAGCATGTAATATGAAACACATCTCTATAATAACAGGGCAGCACATGGTCACATAAACATATGTCTGAAGATTAGACCGTCTCATTTCAGCTCGTTAATCTGGTCACAATTTAAGTCTATTTTCTCTAAACCGAGGCTGTTCAAAAAGCTATCTACAACAGGTAAGACGCTAACTGTTCATATCCTTTCCACATAACCCCTGCCTCAAATAAGCTGAACTTTTCCTCTAAGCACCCCAAAGTGCTTTTTCATGGATGTTTTGATGAACAGATGAAATCAGAAAGTGAGACATTAATGTATGCTTGACTCAAAGTGGTCTTCTCCCTCTTGCAGGCTACAGTACTTCCTTTAGCCGTAACACAATAAACATTGATTTTGCATCTCTTTGATTCTAGTGAAGAAGACATTTCCCTCACAAACGCACCACCTCTCGTTTCAGTTTTGTTTGTGGGATAGACCCGGCAGCGCTCATGAGTCCTTACTGCTGTATAAGTGCTGCAAACAGTTAATGTTTCATTTCCCATACGATGCCGAGCTGCAAGCCAGAATGAGGCACGGCGCTCCTCTTAAAACAGCGCTGGAAACAATGTGCGCTTTGATACCCTGTAACTATTCAGCCTTGAAGAGTGTGATCAAAAGGTTCTTTTTTTTCCTTCATGTTTAACACTACTGTGGTCTCACAGGTTGCAGCTGCAGAACAGCCCGCTGATAGCCAAACGTATCTTTTACCCTGACTAAGGGTGAGTACAGCTGATAGGAGTCGTCAGATGTGGCTTTCAAAGATAAGGACATAATGTGCTCCAGGGCAAGGCACGCAATTACTCAACACATGGCTGTCACAAAATGCTGGGGCTCATTCAGTCTTATACGGAGCTTAATATTGCCACACAAACACACGTTTTTTAAAGTCAAACAGCTGCAAACTCGTTCCTCTTCCACGCTAATGAATCTAGAGCTGTGTGATCTGTTTTTTTTTTCTCTTACTGCTGCTTGTACATTATCAAATGTAAGGTACAAGTCAAATTTGTAATAAAAAAACAGGAGTTTTTTTTATGCACTGACATGTCTGAAGCTCTCAATTATTTCTGACTTCTCTTTGTGCGCACGAAGACGCAATATGAATCGATATCCCAGCCTCCTGCAGAAAAATCACAGATTTACTGGGCACGCTGTGATTCACTGTGAGGTTGTCAAACCAAAACAACTGACAGAGTGCAGAAAAAAATATCTGAAAAAAAAGAAAAGAAAAGAAAAAAAAACTTCAATTACAGCTATTGTACTGGGAGAAAATGTCTGCTAAGTCATATTTAAATGATTTAGTGGTGTGAGCACAGTGCAAACATGAGTATTTGTATAGATGTACACGTCTGCGAGAGTCTGTTTTTTTTGTTTGTGTAATATCAGTAAAGTAAAGAAAGAAAGAGCCATGTTTTAAAAGCAGGCTGATGATCTGTCAAAGCACCGAATAATAAAGGCTTTACAGAAGACGCAGATAATGACTCTGACGTTATGGTTTGATGAGATTGTTAATTAAGTTGACTAACAGCAGCTAAAATGTGTTATTGTACTAACATAAAGAAAGGAAATAGAATAAGGAACACTTTCATACAAGTCATAATCCATTTTGTGTAATAATACCACACTGTAAAAATGTGCTTGCAGCTCTGAAAAGACCCCGAATCCCTTCAGGGGTGAAAAACTTTTTTTTTCTGTAATAAAGCAGCAGTTATCCATCTTTAACTCCTCATATTCTTAAAGGCATGCTGACATAAAAAGGCTGTGATTCTCTGCGCAGACGTTTTTACAGTAGCGCAGAGATGTAATCCTTAGCAACATAAAACGAGTCTAGCAGGGAGCTGCGCTGCCGATGTGTTGGTGAGACTGTATCTATGCTGCATTACATCCACGTCTTAGGTCAGACATTTCCGAGCTGCACATTCTAAACTCAGAGCTCAAAATGTTACACAACAGAACAGTAAGACAGAAAATATTTGCAAGATTGGCTGAGCTTCAGTGAAACGCACCGTGCATCACCAGAACTTGAGAAATGAGAGAATTTGGTCAAACCTTAAAAAATAACGTGCAATTCTCAGCTCAGCTTTATTCATACAATACAGCGATTTTCAAATGTAGCAACTCAAAGTGTTTAAAAAACAAGATCTGTTAGTGCTTTAAGTGTGTTTTATGGTAAATGGCTTGAACCTATCAAGTCCACATGGATCGCAAGGACCTTTACACTTCATGCATTCACCCATCCACACACTGATGGTGGTAAGCTACAGCCACACAGCTGCCCTGGGGGCTGCCATGCACCAGCACCACCGGACCCTTTGACCAGCAGGTAAGGTGGGTGTCTTGCCCAAGGACACAATGACAGATGGCTGGAACGGGGGATCGAACCGGTGAACCTCCGGTTACAGGACAACTCCCCTAACCACTCTGCCACAGTCGCCCCACTTATAAATTAATAACTGTCAGCAACTACCACACCAAACTGTAGCTCAGTCTCTGCTAAATTAATTGAGGTTTGTGCCAGCTATTGTTGATAAGCTGTGGCAGCCATCTTGAACTGGATCAGCTTCAAAGCTTATTCAGATGTAAGACGTACGTCCAGCGGTTACTGTCTGAGAATTTCATTCCAATCTGTCCAGTGGTTTATGATATATTTTGCAGACATACTTCACTCCCACAGTTTAAGGCCAAGATTTTAATCAAATGCTGTGCAATTTAAAGGCTATGTGTTGAGGAGTATAACCACACCAGATTTTATCTTAATATATGTCAAATTTACTGAATTACTATTATTTAATTGCAACTCAAGTTGAAAACTTAAAAGGGACAATGGATTCAGTGGAGATTATAATCATCCAAATCATTTCAATCAGCACAAACTATTATTGTCAGTCACTGAAAAAGGGGGATATTTTTGACAGACTGGTTCAATGTTTCTCTCTGTGTTGACCTGTATGCTATTAGAAGGTAACTTCAGAAACGAGCAGATCCCACATCAAGTTACCTTTGCTGCGACAGAAGAGCTCGGCTTTTCCAGGAGGTCCCAGAGTTTCTTTCGTTTCTCCGCACAACAAGTGTTGTCGAACTCCTCTCCCTCCCTGTCCTTCAGATTGTCCGCCTCCCGCTTCAGCTCCTCGTTCATCTGCTCCTTTTTCTGGTGGTACCGGGCCTGGCAGCAGGACTCCAGGTAGATCTCGTCGATGCCCCAGTAGTCGAGCTCTTGGCTGAAGGACAGGGCGCACATCTCCTCCATCATGTGCAGCTTGCCCGTGCGGTAGAAGTTGAGGATGGAGGTGAACGCCCCCGGATGCCGGTCGAAGAAGTACTCGTTCTCCTCCAGGTTGTAGTCGTCGCAGACCTCCATCAGAGACTCGTGGGAGTTGCACTCTCTCAACTTTCCCAGGCGAGTTCGCGGCAGCCTCTCTAGCGTTCGCCACAGGACCTCGTGCGGCAGCCCCCCGACGTTCAGCCGGACCCTGCGGTAACACGATTTGCTGTGGATGATGTCCACAGGTTCCGGCGGCAGCGAGGATGTCGACCGGGATCCAGCTTTGTTTAACTCCAAGGACTTTTCCATGATGACTTTGAGTTGAGGAAGCATAAACATCTGGGACTATAGACTGCAGCAGATCCTATCTTCTGGTTTGATATCTAAAGGAATCATCAAAAAATAAAAAACATATATTAGTTCTCCTCAACTGTGCCACAATTAAGGAGTCATGTGATTATGAACTAGAATGATTACACTTTGAGGTTTCTTAACTTGCATCAAAAGCCTACTTTGAGTTCAAAAGCTTGTTTTTGTGCTTTCAATCCTTTAAATGGAGCACTTCAAGACAGCAAAATTATTCAATGACTGAACAGCTCAACCCACCGCTCTGAAGCTGTTATTTTTCATTCCAGTTCTGCTTAATTTCCTGTGCCAGTTCCTGATTAGATTCTTAGACTGAAAAAAAAAAATAAATTAAACAATAATAGGAGAACAGATTCAAAATAATCTTTTTAAAATGTTTATCCTGGAAATAAGACTAATAACTTCACATTTTATATCAAACTCTTTATTGTTGTTCTTAAGATCAACATGAAACCAATCATTTTTCGTTTCCTGAATCAACTACAAAGCCTGTGTTAACATGAAGTACATAGATGACTCACTGTTTAATATCAAGGCAAGAAACAGCATTCTGTCCTATTTTGCATGGCCTTAATCCCAACCAATCAGTGAAACGAATTATGTTCTAAAATGCAACTTTATAACCAAAACAGAGTGGCACATGAGGGGCATGAACAGCAACGATTTATCTTAAGATAAACAAAATGTTTGCAAATACCTCAAATTGATTGAGTTATAGCTTTTTTGTGTTTGCTAAGGTCAGTGAGCTGTGGCAGCCATCTTGAATTAGGTTACATCTAATAATTACTTCTTGTAAGTTGCAATAACTTAAATGGCTCATGAGATATTTTGCTAACAGACAAACAGGGTTGACTCCTACAGATAATGCTAAGCTTCTAAACAACATTTTTACACACTAAGGTAGCACTTGGGCTTTGTGTTGTGAGCAACTCTCAACCACCACCATTTTTAGCTTAATATCGATAAAACTGCAGAAATATTAGCATTATTTTGCTTTTTAAAGTCAGCTGGCTGTGGTGGCCATCTTGACTTGATTTGGCCCCAAAACCTAATCAGCTGTAGATGTATACCTACTAATGTTTTCCTGTAAGTCTTTTTTAACTCCATCCAATGTTTCATGAGTTATTTTGCTAACAGACAAAGTGGACTCCACAATAATGGATGGCGATTTTTAAGTAAAGACTTGCACATTCTATTAACACTCACAATATACATTAGGGATCCATCTCAGCTACAAGCACATTACATTTTAGGTCAGTATCTCCAACAGGGACTGAGTGGGAACTATTTTCGTGTTTTTAAGGTCAGTTAGCTCTGGTAGCCATCTTGATTCAGGCTAACTCAAGTTAATCCCTTGCAGACGTACATGCAGTCATTACTTTCTGAGACTTTCATTAAAATCCAACCTCTGGCTCATGAACTTTGCAGACAAATGAACACAAACACACAGACACCTTTTCTCCCTAATTGGAAGGTGATGAGAAATAAAAGAGTTGCCTTTAAATTCTCACAAACTGAACTGGATTCAAATGATTGTACTGAACCAGAGATAAATATGTCCAAACATGGGGTTCCTGAGATGACTCACACTCCCCAAAAAAATCCAGCCTGCAGAGTCATTTTTACTCATGGCTTGAAAACATGAAAACAGCTCAGATGGATTCATTTTTTTTATATTACGAACTTTGTCAAACTGAATAAATCAAAGCTCTAATTGGGCTGATTTGATTCTTTTAGAATTAAACCTTAAAGATTATTCATCTTGATTGGATGCAAAGAAACTATACAGATCTTGGATTTAAAAGCTTGGTTTTGAATGTTGCAGGGTTATTTTTTTATCCGTCCTGCTCTTTGCTCCAGTGACGCCCATGCAGAGCTGTGGGTGGGACGCAAAGTGAGCGCTGTCCAGTCCAGCGGTGCTGAAAAACACCAGGAAGTGCTGTTTTTTTTTTTTTTTTTTTTTTTTTGCTCCTGTCCTCCTGCGGGAGTGAGGTTGTCTGACAAGAAAACATCTTCCCTGCTTTTTAAACCTTTTTTTTTTCTCTCTATGATGGTAGACGTGACAGCAGCAGCACCACACACAGCTGTCTGAGACGCGCACACACACAGAGCAGAGGCCTGTTGATGTGATCAAAGTTTCTCCTCAAACACAAATAGATCCCACTGTTCTGTCAAGATGCAAACATCCGTGCAAAAAAAATGAGGATCAACACAATATGTGAATCTAGGTTGATTTGAGAACAGGCTGTTACAGGCTGCGGAGGGGAAAAAAGCAGAGAAATAAATAATTTGAAACATCCCTCCCTCCTTTTTCTATCTAAGTCAGAGCTTTGATAAAACAGCAAAGCAAACATCCCTCCCTCATGTGCAAACACAGCCGCTCTAACCCATCTAATCATCTGAAAGTGCAACATTTTTACCCATTAAGTATGAATTCTCCATATTGGGTGCAGCTTGGTGGGCTCGAGCTAACAACTGGCAGGTTGGCATTATGAGTCAAAGTCCAGAGATGGAAATAAGCTTTAAAAAAATAGAAACAGAAAAATACCGTGGTGGGATGTTGTCATCCTGCTCTGAATCAATCTGCAGCCATGAAACTGATGAAGGGGGAAAAAAAACATTAAAAATAAAAAAAGATAAAAAAAAAAAAAAAAGAAAAGAAAAAAACACAGGAGGCGTCGATGTTGCCAGGATTTAACCCATCTCCTCCTCCTCTGCCTCCGACATGGCAGAGTGTTTTCAGTGTAAGATCTTCAGCCCGATTCAGAGCCCATCCGCCCCGGCTTCCCGCTCCGCATGTCGCGCTCGCCTCTCCCTCCTGCCTGCCTTTCCTTTTTCTTTTCTTTCTTTTTTTTTACCCCCCCCTGTCCGGTAGATCAACAAGTCCGAGCCGGCAGCCTGTTCGGACAGAGTACCTGTGTTTCCAGTCAGCTGTGTGAGGAGGCGCCGCAGCTCCGTGGAGGTGGATCCATGGCAGCTCCGAGCCCCACATCTGCTTAACTCTTTCTGCACCGAGTCCCCCTCCTGGAAACAAGCTGCTGCTGTAATCTAAAGCTACTCATTACAAACTATGTGATCAAACATCATTTAACAACGTTATAGTGAATTATATCAAACTGCCGTTTGAACGAGTTTACTAGTTTTCCAAATGTATTGATGTGTAGTTCTAAACTGCGGGCACATGCTCAATGTAAACAAAGCACTTTTCCATTGTGCTGAGTGTAAATATCAACACATCAAAATGGTCAGACTTCTCCATTCCAAATGGCTCTTCCATCAACCCCTCTTTTTTAGTCACTGGCTTTTTTCCGTATAAGTAAACAAATTCACATTAATAATGTGAGGAACAACTTGTCAAGTATTTATATTTATTTATTTATTTTACATTTTAAACCCTGCCCCTGTATGTAACAGTATTATCCTGCTGGCTAGCAGAGTTGTGAATGCTGTTAAGTCCTTTTTAGCAGGAGAGAGGAAGTGAAGCGGATCACACTGAACAAGACAGTTAGGGCATCAGGAGTGCATCCTCTCTAGTTTTGTTAGATGATTGACAACTCCAAACCATCCATCCATCCATCCATCCATCCATCCATCCATCCATCCATCCATCCATCCATCCATCCATCCATCCATCC
>JAUBOC010000138.1:11134288-11146395 GCA_032275365.1 Anablepsoides cearensis | reverse complement strand
ATATATTCAACTATTGGCTTAGTTGTAGTAAGTCAACTAACACAAAATGCACATTGATGCCATTTCGGTGCGCACATATTAGACATATATTAAAATGAAAAATTTAAAAATACAAAAAGCATATTGTTTCAGATGACTAGCTCAAATTGTTCACTTGTTAATATGTGCCTGGAATGAAGAGTATGGTGAGCATTTTGTAGTCAGAGGTGTGGCTGGACTGTTTGTTTGACTATTTCACTCAGTGTGGTCTACACAGAGCTCTGTGGCTGGGAGAGAGCCATCACTGCTCCATCTCCTGTCTCAGTTTCAGGAAAAGCTTTTAAGCTGACATCTTAAGCTCATTTGCTAACGGAGGGGGGCTTCGATTGGGTTGGTTCTATGAGGACTTTATTCTGATACAGGCCTCCAATAAAGATGAGTTGCTGACTGCACAGCTTATCAGACGCAAATGTCGTGCACTTCCCCAGATCCGTTTTTGAAGATTAGGTTTTTGAAAAAGGCTTTTTTTATCTAGTCTTTCTGTAACTTGTATTCAAATATCTTTGGTAGTTTGAGCGTCGAATTAAAAAAAAAAAATTTTCCAAATGATTTCCTTATCAATAAGTAGAAAAATACTGCAGTGTCTTTGGGAATTATGCATTCCACGGCGATCATGCAGACCCACCCTTTTGTAGGAATCCATCATAAAACAACCGCTTTGATAGACACTGGTTTAAAATGTCAGGGTCGAATTACAACAGCAGCACAATATCTTTGTTGTTTCTGTCTTGGTAGCATGCATGAGCTGCTGTTTGTTGCTCTGTTGGCAGATATGTGTTCACATTTCTGTTTTCAGATTTGAAGAGAAACCGTAAGTATCGGATGTTCCTGTGTGATTACACAAAGAGCGATGCCTTTTGTTGTTAGAAACATTTCTCAGGCGTGAGAGAGAGAGAGGACGTGGTGTGAACTCAGCCAAACAGGCTATAAAAGCATACCATAGTCATTACTCCATCCAGAAGACAAGCGCTCACAGAACACAGCCGTAACCGAATTATGTCATTCGAGGTTCGGCGTCGTGCGGCTATTACACACAGTATCAATCACAGCTGCTGGCCGTTCCAATAGCTGTGCTGGGCTACTTTGATCAAGTTAATGTGGTCATATTGACTCCTGGCTGGGTGATATTTGATTCTCTGTGCTGCAGTAAAGCATGAGAGCTGCAATGGAACAATGACCAGTTTTTTCCCCCTTCTTTCATTTCACTGTGTGAGATGTGAGGGTACGGCCGCCACAAACACGCCAGAGCTTGGTGTCTTTTTGACGCTACAGGGTGACGGCCTAATAAGATCTCAGTAAAGGCTGGCAGTTTTAAGCTCTAAACCTCTTACAGTGAGCTCAAACAGGATGAGATGATATAGATAATAATGAGTGACTTTTCAGTTGAAGATAATCTTAAACTTTTCTATAGATGTTGGGTATTATTTTACGAGTACCAAATGGTAAATGGTCCACAGTTTTCATAATGTCCTTTTAACCATTCCAAGTTCTGCACAGCCCCTGAAATTCTGCCTCCATGCAACAATAATTGACATTAGCCAATACAAAATTTAAATTCAGTCAGTTTTCCAGCTATTGAGCTAAAATTTGATGCAGCAGCAGTTGAGTCATTCACAACACATACGCTGATAACAAAAATGCCAACTCACATTTTCTCACATGCCAAAAGGCTCTATACATTTGAAAGTACATAATCACATTTTGGATGTCAGGATACATCAACAGTATAGGGTAGCATCAAATGTCTAAAATCCTGTCAGTAAATTTCCGTAAAGCTTTGGGGTGAAGAAAACCTTCCTCTCCAGAGCAAATAAACTGGTATAGCATGTTACTCTGCATTTCATTACTCTAAACAAAAAGGAGGAAATGCTTTTGAGACTCATTTCTTTGTAAGATAGTTCGTTGAAGTCATTGCGAGCTTCTGTGTAATTATGCATTACTCTGCAAAGGCTTGAATCATTCATTGAATGTAGTGCAGCGTTGCTCGTAACAGTTTTAGGTTCTAAAAATACCACAGAGAGGAAGGCAAATGCATATATTGCAAGTCTGGTTCCTTCTGAGTTCATAAAGCAAAATCAATTCAGCTTTGCTCCTTTTAATTTGTGGGGTTAATAGTAATTTAAACCCAGAGCCTGACAAATGATGCCGATTTGTGATGTATTTCAGTTAAGGAGCAACATCACAGTTCTTTCTGTTTTGAACTTGATTGCTGCCTCATTCATCATCAGAGGCTGTTTGTTGCATATTTTGAAGCAGAGCAAGTTGCCCTTGTCCTTGGCCATTATGCTAAACAGACTGACTGCTGCGACTGTTTAAGCCGGGAACTGGCCTGCTCTCATTGAAATGCCTCCAGAGGCATGTAACCAAGCAACTGGGCAACTGTGGGGACCGTGAGAGGTACATCTCTTATCCGCATATCAAGGGACTACATATTTACTTTGTTTCCCTTCATCTCTGCAAACCCATTCCATTCACATTTTTCCTCCCAGAGAACGAGGAACATTTCTGAAATACAAAACATTTTATTTTTTCTATGGGGCAACTTCTTTTATTGCTACGTTCAGGTATTTTCTCTGGGCACAACCGTATGAAGGGTTGTAGCAGTTTGTCATACTTTGACTACAGAAATCTCAAATTGTTCTACATTCAGCATAGATGGAAAAATTCTTTGGGTACATTTCTGTGTAAAATACACATAGGTCACCTCACTGGCAGTTGAGCATAGTTAATAGAAATGCACTGAGAATTTTGACCAGTTCAACTTTCCAATTTAAATTTTTTAAATTAAAATTTAGGCTCTTGGGGATTCACATGCAGCAGCAACTTTGTCCCTGAATTTATCCCAGCCTATTACAGGGATGACATAAAGTAGATTTGTTTTAAATGGTATTTCTGTTTCATGAGATGATTTTATTTTATTATGTTGATGAACTGAAATGATTTATTTAGAAATTGCCAAACAAATGCAGGCTATTCAGGATGGACTCAGTAGCTATTTTTAGGTGAGGTCAATTTAATAAATCTGCAACGTTATCCTCACCAGTGAAAGAACAAAACCCGATTGTCTTCAGGACATTATCTGGTAAAGTCCTTTACTTTGGAAATATTTACACAAACAAGTTTTTTTTCCTCATTCGGAGATTGCTATCCAGATTGTGTAAAACCTCATACACAAAGAAACCACCATAATCATGTCCTCGCAAGATTTCTTACAATTTGTTTATTCACGAAAAAGAAACCAAACTCGTCTGGAGGCTCACCCACTCAGCACAATGCATCCTGAGAAGCTGACCTATTTTGAATTTTCCGTGCTGTCTGCTGCAATCATCAGACATGTATCTCATACTGTACGCACGTGAGACACCCGCCGCCCCCCACCCGCCCCGCCACGCTCCCGCTCCCCCTCGGCCCACGCAGACACATGCACGTATAGATGGCAGACAAATACGTTTTGGCGTCTCGTGTTCACCAGTTGTCGCTGTTCTTTCATTGTTTAAGCTGGTTTTAAATCTGTTCTCACTTCTGCTTTAACATGCGCCGGCTGCTGAGAGGTTGTGGGTTTACTGCTGACAGCAACACAGAGAGAAACATTTTGTCAGTTTGTTAGCTTCCACCTGTTTTATTTTCTATTTTATTTTATTTTTTTTTGATGTGCAGAAATTCGTAATCAGCTGGTGGAGCAGTTCCGTTGTCTGGAGCAACAATCCGAGTCCCGGCTGCAGCTGCTGCAAGACCTGCAGGAGTTCTTCCGCCGGAAGGCCGAGCTCCAGCTTGAGTATTCCAGAGGCCTGGATAAACTGACCGAGCGCTACTCCGCCAAGATCCGCACCTCCAGAGAGCACCAGCACTTCAAGTGAGTATGCCTAATAAACAACCACAACACTGATACTGCAGACACAGAGGAAACCTGAGGAGGGATAAAAACAAAAAAACAAAAAGGGAAAGGGGATAAAAGCAAAAAGAAATGACCTGAAATGAATCCAGGGCCAAGAAGGCTTGCGGCCCCAGGCTTCTGTGTTTCTCCCAACTAGGTCAGACTCTTTATCTGCCCCCCCTCCTTTTTTTCCTTTATGGCTGTCATTTCATTTCCATTTTCAAACATCTTCACACTAAACTGCAACTGAAATACTCACAATTTCACGGCGCACTAAGTCAGTAAGTTTCATCTGCGGCACAAAATTTGGCTTATTTTGCTCCAGTTGTCTTTCAGTGTTGATTTATTTATGTATTTACTTTTTACATACAGGAGATGATCATTGGTCATGAAACAAACACACCCTGCGGCGTGTTGGAGATGATGCACAGACACGCCTGCAGCTGTCTGATCATGTTATTATAGTCAGGAAAAATGTGGGTAATAGGAGGCGCTGACCATGAATAAAAAATAATAATTAAAAAAAAATTATTAACCCAATTCAGTTCATTTGAACAATCTTGATTCAAGTCTGGACAGGATAATTTACAGATGAACAAATCTAAAAGCTAAAGTTTAACTAAACCCCTTTATAATTTAATGCAACACAGTCAAATTCAGATGTTTAAATTTTTTTTACACAAATTTGCTAAATAGTTTGGAAATAGATCTGCTGAAAGGGTTTGTGGAAAGGTTATAAACATTTAATATCTTACCTCATATAGAAAGCTTTTAAATAACCTCAGTTTGTATAATAAGCTAACAAGCTAACAGCTAATCTGAGTGGAGTCACAAGCAAAGGGAAATAACAGTGTTTTAAAACATCTAAAACCTCAAAGAAACAGTTTAAATGGCAAGAATCCACTTTGAATTTGCTCAAACTAGCAGTTAGTACATTCATTTGATCAAAGGTAATTTGTAAGACATTATTTGATCATAACTTCTTTTTTAACAGAACCAAACTAACTCCCTTTTCACTTGTACAGTTCTTTGTGGCTGTAGAAGAGCTAAAAGGTTGATACTGAAGCACAAATATAAACTGTAACTGGTGTAACTTGTTAAAAAATAGCACTTGCAACAGTTTTAAAGCAATCAACCTATATTTTGTTAAGATATTTTTAATGTATTGCAGTGTTGGAATAGCAGAGTAAGAGCTAAACTATTCATGTTGACTTCTACAGTTTAGTTGGTGTAATTGATTCGTAGGCAGTTTTACACCCATTCATTTGGACTTTCCATCTCTCTCTCAGTCTCTCTGGCCAATTGGACATTAAGCGTAATCATGGCTGAGAGCTCCCGTCACTGGGACATTGATTAATGGAGCGTTCCCTCAGAGGGAGTCTCCTGCAAGAACTTGCGTTGGATTACTTCTCCCCCACACCCCCTCGTCCCAGATTTCTCCGTCACATTCAATGCTCGTCATTCTAAGTGTCTGTCAAACGCTGCATTCAGACTCGTGGAGATTGGAGAGACTTATTGTTAATATTTCGGTGTGGTCTTCACTTCTGCAGTGTCATTGCAGGGTCTGCACTCTCGTTCATGTTTTATCAGCAAAATCGCCCTTTAATGGTCCCTATCAGATTTTCTTTTTTTGTTGTTGTTGTTGTTGCACGTAATATAAGAACTGACAGGAAATTGGCAGGAAACAATTTCAAAACCACCCACCACTGAAAAAACTCATTGATTCATTTCTTCACATAAAAAAACTAAATGACGTGTGTTTAACATGACTTAATGGCTCCAGTTGGATTGACAGCAAACAGTAGTTTAACTGAGTGTTGCAACTGTGCTGGGGAACAAGTATTATACTTTTTGTAGGCTGTCAAGTGTAGAACCTCCTTCTGTCATTTTTCATGAACAGCTCCACATCATGCCGTCGGTGCCCTGAATACTAAAGTCTCATTCTTATTCTTGAGCAGTGGAACATTTACAGGTTAGACGGCTGATGGCACATCCGGGATCAAACACCTGCTCTGCTTGAAAGGCAGGCCTGAAGGAATCGCTTTCAGTGAAATGGAGGATGGAGGGGCTAAAAGGAATGATAACGCCCTGCTCTCTGGGTTACCTTTAGCAACATAAAAGTACAAGTCTCAATTTAGTAGATGGCGGCGTGTGAAAAGCTAGAATAATTTACTGTCAACATCCTTGAATTACACAGTGAAACAGAAATAAACAGTCTACATTCATGAACAGATGCAGGCAATGTGCAGAGAAGAAATGATCTTTCATGGTCTCAGTTTGGAACACATAAAGTAAAGTTAAACCACAGTAAAAACAAAAATCTAAAAATTCATCAGATATCAACCCTAATGATATATATGAGAAACAGATCAGCGCGAGCTTCATGAAGTTGAAAAAAGATACAATTGTATTTTCATTGTGTTCTCTATGGCTAAAAATCTGCACAGATTTGGAGCTTTAGCAGAAAATAAGAATCTTTTAGTACATTTTTTTAAACCTGAGTTGAAAAAAAACATCCACATTTCTGATACAAACTGAAAGCCTAAAGTGTCTGTGACATCAAATTTTTATAATGAATGCATTTTTGTAAAGATATAATTGATAACATATTTTCTTTAAAAATCCTTGTCGCTGAGATGAGCAGTTTAAATATTTGCACGTGAAGAAACCGGAAGTGATGCCAAAGGGGAATGTTACAGAGCATTTCTACACTGACTAACAACACAGACTGTAGAGAACACAATAATGTTTCTTTTTATTGTTTTAAGTCACTATCAGAGAGAGACAAAGAAGAGTCAGTGTTTAAATAATATTGTTTCAATAAACGAAGACCAAGGAATTCTACTTTTTTAAAGAGTTCCCATTTGATGTCACTTCCTGTTTCACTTTGGCTGGTTCAAAAGTAAATATGCCAGTTAGTTACTTGACAAAATGTGTAAAATAATGTGTATTATTCCAAGTTTCCTAATTTTAACTTTTTGCATTTGAGTTATATGAAAGTCACAGGGCCTTTTAAGATGCTTCCAGTGAATCAGTTTTTCAATCAGGACAAAGAGTTAAACTACAGCCCCCCTCCCCCGCCCGCTTTGGAATAACTTACTTAACATTAACTGTACAGACATTAATTAATCCAGTCATAAAGTCGTGTCTCAAAGGAGACCATTTGAACTTCTTTCCACAAGCTAATGCAATTTCCTCAAAACATATAAAAGTCAGACATGCAGGACTTGGTCAAAGTACAAGATTTCTGAACATCTTTGTTTCGTCTCTTTTTAAAAATTTTTTTTTACTCTAGTTAGTTTTCAGAAATGGACTGAGTTACTAAACACTTCCTTCCTTCCTAAAAAGATACGCTCAATGCGTGTCATTTTATGAGACCAATATACAACTTTTCACTTCCATGAAAATGCAAATTTGTACATTTTATATTTTAAATTCATTAACTCTTAAAGCACTTTATTACTTAGCCTGGTAAAAACCAGACCCTTGACCTTCACTTTGCAGCGAAACTAGAATTGAGCGGAACTGCGTAGGAAGGCAAGGGCCAGGCTATTTATTACTAGGCATATCTTAAAAGTTTGTGTTTAAAAGTTTAGTAAAAATATAAACCAGTGCAGGCAAAAGAAACGACAAGTGAACCCCAACAGCGATACGACCTACAGATGATAACTTGCAGTGAGGAAAAATACAAAAATATCCAGTTAGGACCTAACAGAGCTAGAGAAAAACAAGTTTTCACCTTCATGGCCTTTTATTGATCCATTTTTCCACTTGTGTTCTTGGATTCTTTTTCCACTATGAAACTTAAGATATTTATTTATTTAACAGATAACAAAACAAGATGACACACAAACTGTATAAACTGCTCAGTGGACAGCTGCTTGGATCTTGCTTAAAACCCAGCCGCACATATCTTTTTATTTTTCAACAAAGACGTGAAACTTGTTTTGAGTGTTTCATTCCAACTTCAATTCTAGTTTTTTCACTAATCATTTCAGGAGACAAACTGCCAGCAACAGCAAAACATAATTTTACTCACTTCTTATTCAAAACCTTATATGATATGTGTGCATTTGTAAGTCATGTTAGAAAAATGTTTAATCCGCTCAAGATAAAGTAAAAGACAAGAGGAAGAGAAACAAATGCTTTGGTGTGAGGATAATGGAACTCACATGCTCCCATGAGCAAAGAGGCAGCCAGCATGTCGTGTGTGTGTGTGTGTGTGTGTGGCGAGTTAGTGAGTGTGTATGTGGAGCTGCACTGTTTTTCCCTCCATGTCCACTGACCTCCTGATCTCTAATAAAGACCCACAGCGGGGATCAAATGATGGAATGGAAGATGTGTTCAGAGAGTAGCATATCTGCAAGTCCTCAGAAACTGAAGTACTTTGATCCGAGTTCAATCAACCATTAATCATTTAGTAGGACTTCTGCTGCTTTTTTTTATATACCTAGAATTAATTTTAAGTATTGCTTGAAGCCGCATTAATTCTTCAGGATTTGACATGTTCAGATGGTAACGAAATCTCTTCCCCTCGCATTTTCAGAAAAGACCAAAATCTTGTTTCCACTGTGAACTGCTGGTATTTGGTCTTGGACCAGACCCGACGGGAGAGCAGGGACCACGCCACTCTCAGCGACATCTACAACAACAACGTCATTGTCCGGCTGGCGCACGTAGGCGAGGATGTCATCAGACTTTTCAAAAAGGTCAGAATGGGAATAAAATGGATGAGAGCGCGCAACTGTGGCCGTTACTGACAAAGGCCTTCAAACGTTTCACTCACATCACTGATGCACCACATTAACAGTGATACGTAATGAGAATAATAAACCTTATTTGCATTGACCTTTTTAATGCATGTAGAGGCTATGAACAATTATTATCTTAACTAGTGAGATATTTATCCATTTATAGCACTTCACAGAACTTTATTTTGAAAAATCTAAACTATAGTTTTGAAATTTTCCCACTTTTGGAGCAGGATAGAATTACAGCGAGGGAAACTACCGCCGACCAGTTCAGTTTACTGAAGTGATGGGAGCTCCTAAAAGACAATAACCCTGTTATGCTTTAGCATCCTGGTTCAGCTGCAGTGCAGTCCTGCTCTTAATGAACTACACATGTGGCGACGAGAATGATTCACCTCTGGCGCTCGTTAAGACAGATTTTAAGCGAACCGAATGTGCTGAGCTTTTATTCCCGCCACATGTGAAAATGCAAGGTTGCTGTTCTGACAAGTGGTGGAGGAGACAACAAAACAGGATATATTGGGTGAAGCGCTGCTCAGTATCCACTTAACAGGATTTCCAGAGTCACACTCCACTGGTGCTGGCAGCCCCCCCCCCCCCCCTCCTCCCGTCTTTGGCTATGAGCCCTATTGTGGGATATGTCCGATTCATCATGCGCTCTAACTCCCTGTAACTGAGCTGAAGCTGTGACTTTCCGCTATGGGAGCTGTTCTGCAGTGACTGCACTGTTCTATTTTAGTCTGCCTGCTCTCTTTGGGCATTGTATTAGATCTTCTCAGCTGCAGAGTAATGACAGTGTTTCAACACTTGCCGACATCCTTCGTATTTAAATTGAAACTGGCACACAGCTTTCAAAGTTTCCTCGCCTCTGGAATTTTCTCGCGTGACCAAAGAAATCGATTTTTGCCTTGAGATGTTAGTTTATTTGTCTTTTTTTATATGTTCAATAAAGATGATTTTTACTATCTTTTTTTCCCCACAGAGTAAAGATATCGGGGTGCAGATGCACGAAGAGCTGGTGAAAGTCACCAATGAACTTTACACAGTGAGTTATTCAGTCCCAGCATTCTTTCACTCTGTGGTTGTATCGTGCTGCTTGTTTTTTCTTCCATGCATTGGCTGGTTGTGGCATGTCAGTCCTGCAACAAGGCATATATATTTTTTTTCTCAAACCTGCAACCTGTGAAGCAGCTGCTCCGACTCTGCACGCAGCAGATATGCCTTATCAACCTACAGCCTATAAAGATGACATTCTCTCCTTCTGCTGAGGTTGTGTAAAGAATACATTCCACGTTTCTTGCTTGATGTGAAGGAGAAGCTGTTCTTGCTTCGAGCTGTGCTTTAAGCAGACTCAGCTCTCTGTGCTGCAGAGGTCCCCACAGTACCCATGAACTGTGGTAACAGTTTTGAGCAAAGGTTACGCCTGCTGAGACACCTCTGACTTATGTGGTAACGGCATTTGGGCAGTTTGTTTATTGCCATGAGGACTTTTTACATACAAATCTGACATTTTTAACAATTCTTCGTTTTGCCTTGTGCCAACTTTAAAAAGGAAAACACAGACAGCTGCATTGTTTTTAACTTTTGACTACTTTTTAATTTGATTATTTTACATATTGATGTAATTTCATTAATAATTTCAGGTGATTAATCTAATGTAACTGAAAACCTTTTTATAGTTGAAGCATTTGTCATGGGCATGTAATGTATCCTCGCACTATAATAGCACCCAAGTGGAATATTTCTGTATTTATAAGAACACTTTTCAAAATAAAACATGATTTGAATGAAACAAGAGGAGCAGGATGATTTCTACCATTTCTGACACTCCCACTTCATCGTGTCGTCACAACAATGATTCATTCCGGTTAAAACCTTTGGTAGGAGCATTCAAAAATACATTCACTTGATGAAGGCATTCATTTATTTTTTATTCCAAAAAGGACTGGATTGAGAATTATTACAAACTCAACAGATGGGCAGTTCCAGCCAGTGTTTGCTAATTGTTGCTGCCACTAGAGGTGCAGCTGTGTGGGGTAGGGGTGCTCTGTAGGGAGGAGCTTTGTGTAAATAGGTGGTGCTTTGTATGAGCAAGCATGCTCCACATGGCTACCACAGGAGATTCAAGGATTTCTCAAACATTCATGAATGAGTCAAAGCAACACTGTGGGTATGTTTTTATAGAGCTGGGCGGTATGACCCAAATTTTATATCACAGTATTTTCAACAATCACCGGTTTCACGGTATTTGACGGTATTTTTTTTTTCCGTCACAGCTGAGTTGATAATAAAATGTACAAACGTTGCTTATTGACTTTTTTTATTACTATACCTCTGTCTGTATCACTGTTTCCCTCCTCTAGTACGTCTTTTCTTCTTTGCCTGGTTGTAAACAGTAATCATGCATTTTAGTCCAATCGTGAAAGGTTGAGAAAAAAATCATTATCGGGTCTTTCGTTGTGTTAATAAAACTTTACAGGACGACACACTAGTCAACTCAGCTCTACTACAAAACTACTTCCCTTGGGCTTTTCACAATAAAAGCCTGTTAAAGTCTCCACTCATAAACGTCTCCATTATATCGTTGCTCATTAAATCTAACCGTGCACGTCACTGAAGAGTTGTTTACTGCATTCAGCGATGGTGAAAACTGGATGTATTTAGTCAATATAAGCAGCTGAAACCACCCGCCGCCAGTTACTCAACAAGCTGCTCCGACAAAAACGTTAGCATGCTAACACACATAGCGGTGCTGCGAGGAAAAGTGTCCCCCGGGAAACAATTCACTCGTGAAGAAACGTTCCAAACGTGTTCAGACTATTTAAACCGGTACGTCCGAAATTCATATCATAACAAAAATAAAAACCGGTTTTCGGTACAAAACGGTATACCGCCCAGCTCTATGTTTTTACAACCCATTCTCACTCCCAACTCGTCAACATATTGACACTTAGTCAGGTAGCCGTCAGCGTACCCCCCTCGTGTCAGTTCTTTAGGAGATGAGGCGGAGAGGAGCGCGTTGTCATATTTTTTTAAAAGAGTAGGAAATGCGTGACAACTAACCATCCCAGACCCTAAATGTAACTTCTATTAACCCTACACTGCAAAAACTGTCCATCTAACCATGTTTTAAAATATTAATCCAGCCAAAAAGCCTTTTAGATCTTGTTTTGAAACTGATTTACTAAACAAGAACGGATTGTGTCAGAATAATAATCTTGTTTTTAGATTGTTTGTCTTGTTAGCCTGAAAATTTGACTCAAATGAAGTCAAAATTTTCTGCCAATGGAGTAAGAAAATTTTACTTGGTAAGATTCGTGAAATACTTAATTTGACTCAGTTTTTTCTTATCTCAAGAATCTTACGAAGTAAATTTTTCTTACTCTACTGGCAGATAATTTAACTTAATTTGAGTCAAATTTTCAGGCTAACAAGACAAATAA
>JAUBOC010000138.1:11099216-11120901 GCA_032275365.1 Anablepsoides cearensis | reverse complement strand
TGAACATGGTGGATCTTTATAAGCTTAAGAATAAGACTGCAGTGGAATTTGTTGATAACTATGTATCTTTATTTTTTTATGAATTTTTCAATGTTTACCCTGTATTGGGCACATTTAAGATATTTAAAAGCTAATTATGTCCAAATGCCCCAGTAAAACCACTTGAAAACAAACACACTCGTTCTTTATAAGCTTTAGAATAAGTCTGCAGTGAAATTTGTTGATAACTCAGCCTCTATTGATGATTTACAGGCTGTTTCAGTTCCGATGGCCGCATTTCCGAGGGGAAATTGAATGCACCATGAAGTCGAAACTGTCGTTTGCAGGCGGAACCGTAATAAGCTGTGTAAACGCGCAATATTTATTCAGGAGCTCTGAACCGTGGATGACGTGACCGCGGTGTGACTGTCCGAGCCACAGAAAGCTGTGGGTTTTCCTCCACAGATCGTTTGTAAACAGCCTAATATGCAAACATGCAGGTTTCCTATTTTCAGCCACTATCTTCTTGATTCCTCCTCTTTAGGTAAGTGATAGAAACTATTCTGCTATTCAGTGGAACTTTTTATTTTTGGGTCCGTCTTAAAACGCTGTTGTTGTAGCCACTGATTCCGTTTATCCTGTTCTTTGTTCAGCCGCGAACAGCACAACACGTTCCTGCACTCTGCAAGGTCATTTGTAAACTAACTCTACTACAGTTGTTAAATGCAAACCAAACATAAAAGCATTTTGTTCTGGTAATCTGAACGCAAATAACTTTCAAATAGACCGCGATCCGTGCTCCGCTGCCCTGGTTAGGTAAAGCTTACTGCTACTTCCGGTGTTTGACAGGAAGTCGTTCCCATTAACATTTCTACAGTAGCACCCCCAGGAATAAGGTGGATAGAAAGACTGCATTTTCACTTACAATCATTACCTTGACTCATCCCTATATGAGGGGCTGTAGTGCAGATAGTTTTCACTCATGGTTCTGATTTTATCTTTAATTTTATTTAGTACAAGTAACTATAGGATATGTTTAGATTAGATTTAAGCACACGTGTAGATTTGCAAATTTTATAAGACCCAAAAAACTCATATTTTATAAGTTTATAAAATTTCCCATGAGGCTTTGCTCTAACCAGGAAGTTAAACGTTTGCTTAGGCAGCAAAGCCTCATGGGAATATTCATAAACTGATAAAATATGAGTATTTTGGGTCTTATAAAGTTTGCAAATCTACACGTGACTAATCTAAACATATTCTGTAGGTACTTGTATTATCATGTTTAACCTTAATTTAATTTAAAGTTAAAGTCAGAAGCATGAGTGAAAACTATCTGCACTACAGCCCTTTATATAGCGATTGGATGAGTCATGTAATGATTGTAATTGGAAATGCAGTCTTTCTATATCCGAGGACAGAACAGTACAAGCTGGTAAATAACTGGCCCACAAAACCAAACCAGCAAAGCTCTTTGCTGGTTTGGTTTTGTGGGGCATGGGTTTTAAAGTTTAAAAAGAAAAGAATAGAAGTCTCTGAAAATGACAAGGCCCTGCAGAATTCTTTGGACAGAAGCTAATAATAGAATATCTACTACAGGGATGATGCGTTCTCAGACAACATTCAGAGGACTGACAGTGAGGCTACCAGTGGACTGCACCGCAATGACAGGAACTCATCGAGAAACGAGCGCCACTCTCCCTGTGAACACACACCTGAGAATCGCTTTGGAGCAGCGTTAGGAAGGTGGGGATTTTTCACAACTCCACAGCATTCATGTCATTTATCCAAACAACAGACCATTAAAATATTCACCTCTCATCCTCCTTTCAGGATGAGAGTGCGATCAGACGGAGCCGCGGTCCCGCGCCACAGGAACGGCGCCGACAGCATCAGCCCCACCAGAGCCGCCAACCAGCCCCCCAGGGTCATGCCTCGGCCCTGCAGCCCGCACAAAATAGCTTTTAGCAGGGGCCAGACAGACAGCCCGGAGAAGAGGCACCTCACCACCTTCGGCAGCGCCGGCTGCATCAGCCACCCGGACAGGAAGGCGTTCGTCGACAGCCACTCCCAGCGCTCATCCCCGAGCACAACTCGACACGCGAGTTTAGGGGACCACAAAGCTCTGGAGGCGGAGGCGCTCGCTGAGGTGAGCTGTCGACTCGATGGTTTAAGGAGTCGTGGGACAATTAAAGTTTAGTGATATGACTTTTGTTGATTGTAACGTTTAACATTTAGAATTATTTGCTTTTATTTATAATTTATTTCCCATTAGAAATATATTAGGATCTCATTAAGTCCTTTAAAAACTGACACTACTTGAAGTTTTGGTCTTCCCCTCTGCAAATTTTAGCTATAGCTGCTTTTAGCTTTTAACTAGCATTTTGTTGCTTTTAGCTAGCCTTTTACTCTTTTAAAATTTCACTACCTCTTTTAGGTTTTGCCTACATTTTTAAAAACTCAAGTTAGCTCAGTGGTTTTAGTTTTTGCATGAGTTTTTTTTTGTCATCTTGGAACACAGTTTCTTTGTTTCTGTTTGCCACAGGACATAGAGAAAACTATGAACACAGCGCTGCATGAGCTACGCGAGCTAGAGAGGCAGAACGTGGCTAAACACGCCCCCGACGTGGTCCTCGACACTTTGGAGCCCCTCAAGCAGCCCGGCGGAGCCCACGATGTGCCGGCCAGCCCCCTGCACACCATGGTGATCCGGGATCCCGACGCGGCCCAGCGGCGTAGCAGCAGCAGCTCCTCCTCCGAGACCATGACCACTTTTAAGCCCGCTCTGTCGGTGCGCAGGCCGAGCGCACCTTTGAGGCCACCACCCGTCAGACCGGTCAGGCCAGCTCCCGTGATCGGACCGGGCCAGTTGCCGCACCGCTCCAGCAGCTCCAGCTCCTCTGGTCTGGGCAGCCCAGGCATCACCCCCACCGACAGGGTCTTCCCCAAAGCGCCCTCCCCGTCGCCATCCACCTCTTCGTCCTCCTCAGACAAACAGGGCAACATGTAGCTGCAGTCTGTCGGGCTGTGAGAAGATAAATGAAGACTGACTGATACTATCATCACACCCCCACACTTCTTTCTGACTGAAACCATCATCTGATCGGTCTGAATATTTACCACTATAACCCAGTGTGCTTTGACAGCTGCTTCGGGGGTTTCTACACACACACACACGTTCTGCAGTGCATTGCAGTCGTTATATTACACAGAAATAGGATTTAAATCTATAGGAATCATTTTCTAACTAACCCGAAATAAAGAAACTCACTGGAAAATACTTCCGCCTCGCTAAAACATGGCGGCGGACCATCTCATCGAAATGTTATTCGATTAAAAAAAGATGCTGTGAACTTGTTCTCTGCGTCTGGTTTCCTGCTCCATTATCACAAATCACTTGCGGGAATATTTCCCCCACTTATCATGTAGACATCCAGACCGCTCTGGTGGGGCCTGATGTCTTCAGTTTGAATAACTCCTTCAACACCACTCATACAGACAGAGATGTTTGTAAAGAAAAGAGGAAATAAACCACTGTGTGACGATATATGCAGACAACATGGCTGAAGAAGCTGCAGTTCCTCTCATGACCACTAGATGGAGGCGCCAAGTAAATCATAACTGTTACATTATGATACAGCTTTAAACAAGATATTTATGTGTTGTCTAGGTTAGTGGTGTCCAGTCCAGGTCCTCCAGGCCGACTCTCCTGCATGTTTTATGTATGTTTTTGGGACACCTGATTTGAATGAAAAGGCTTCTGCAGAACTTAAAGATCTGCTGAAAAGCAATGAAACATCTAAAACAGGCAGGATAGGAGCCCCTCGATGTCCTGGAATGGATCCACCGCTGCTTTAGGATGTGCAACCATTCTATGCATCGTAGGTTTACGTGAAACAAGGATATTCTACAAAACATATTCATTAAATGTTTGGCAAGATTTCTCACACCATGAATAAGTACAGCAACAAATCTTGGTATATGTCTGATATCTCATAAATAGTGCCCGGTTTGTATTAATAAATCCTTATTATAAAGACAAGAAAACTAATATTGTAGCTTTCATTCAGTTTCTATCATCTACAGTCTCAGAATGGACCAGAGGTTGGTGTAGTAAGCTGCAGTGATGCAGAGAACTCTGATGATTGTTGTTACATCCTGAAAACTGAAAATAATTAAAAAAAAGTCAAAGTGCTTATTATCCTATTATCATATCTATATAAAATAGTAGCTGTTACCTCAAACAAGTGAGACACTCGCACAATTCAGTTGACTGATGCACTAATAAACATTTACAGGGTCCTGTGTCTTCATGATGATGAAGTTGTGCGAGAAACAAGCGCATTTAAGACCTGTCTTTTTGTTTTTGTTTTGTTTTATTTACACTGTCACCACAGGCTGTGTGGATGTGTAGCTGAACATGCTGTGTACTCTTTGTCTGTCTCATGAGGTTGGATCTTTAAATTGTAAATGGTACATATAATAGAAGGAAATTTACACCTACTGTTAAAGAATGCCTGTAAATATAACGCTGTACCATAGGTTGGGATATATTATCATCTGTAGCGTGTAGATTTTTTTGTAATTCTTATCCTTGCACAGATAGTAGCAGAAGAATAAAAGGACAAAATCTCAGCTGTTTCTCACCGTCATTTTGTTTGTCTCAGGTCTTTGTGTGAGATGTCACACTCTGAGTTTGTGTTGGAATGACTCTCAGCTACTACCACATCACATTTTAGCTCCATATCTGTAGAATTAACTGTGTTTTAGACTTTTAGGTGTCGGCTAGTATCAGTTAACTGTGGCAGCCATCTTGAATTGGGTTGGTTCCAGACAATAATCAGTTGTAGAGGTATGGTTAGTGATTATGTCCTGAAAGTTTCATTAAAATCTGTGACATGGTTTGGGAGATATTTTGCTAACAGACAACAGACGCCTATAATGTGTTGAGAATTGATGGCAGCTACTGTCACATACATTTTAGCTCAATATCTCTAAAATTGACTGAGTTTTAAAGCCTTTTTTGTGTAATTTCAGCTGACTGTGGCAGCCATCTTGAGTCAAAAAAGTATCACTTGAAGATGTTCATCAAATGATTACTTTCTGCACAGTTTTTACATTTTGTTCACACACAGACAAGCATTAGAATAACTAATGGCTCTCTGCTGCCACCTGCTGGTCAATTAAAATTCCTGCAGCAAACTTAAAAATGAACAAAATGTTCTCATTATAAAGTACATATTCTCAATATTAAATGAAACTTCAGTGTTTTATCATTAAATGTGGTGAATGTGATAAAGCATTATGATATTTAAACTATTTCATATGAAATGGACTTGTGCACATTTATCATGTCCTCTGGATGGAGGTATTGTCATCCTATTGAAACGCTTTGGTAAATGCATGAAAAGGTTGGTGTTCAGTCTGTTCCTTCTTTTTTCTCATCCATTTAAACATAAGAAACTGAACTTAAGGCAAAACCTGACACTGGGAATGTAAGGAGAGGTATAAGCACACATGTGCACCTGTTTTCTATAAACAGGTCAGCAAAGCCTCCAGTGGATGGCGTGAAAAATGGGAGGTGATGAAAATAGGAAGGAACAAAGTTCTGCATCTTTGTGTTCACCTGCAGAGTTTCTTCTGAAAGGTATAGTTTTTCTAAATGGGGTTTTGTGGTAATGTCTTATAGCAGACTGTGTTTAGAGCAGACATGCTTCAGTGAGAGAGTTGGAGGGTCAGTTCCTTGCTCAGACCAAATTATGTTCTTCAATTTGAATAATTGCTTATTACAAAAAGATGTCAACAAAAGGATATTAATAGTTATAATGTTTTTCTAATGGTTAAATCTCAAAATCATTTTAGACGCAGTTTATAAAATCTGCATATACAATAACAGACAATATGTATGATTCTCCCTTCCAAAGCCAGGTAGGTGTTTTGTTTAAAAAGAAGAGTCAGTTTGACTTCTTCCTCCCCTTCTTCCAGGACCAGCTCTCACTGTCGGCTTTAATTCATTTACTTGTGTTTATTGAGATTTAGGTGAGAAAGTAATCAGATTAGCAGGTCCAACCAGGCCTGAACAGCTCAGAGAGGGGGGAGGACTACATGTAGACAAGCGCTCAGCTCTGTGGTGATGGCTGCGTAGTTCAAAAGGTCTTTTCATTAAAGTTCAGATATGATAAGGCCAGCAGGGCTGAAGCAACACAAGGCTGAAGATTGGGCTTTTTTTTCCTGTTATCCCAGACAGCAGAACAATAGAACACCCAATCATGCAAAAAACTCATTTTTGTGTTGTTTTTTTGTGTGTGTGAAGCTGTATAATAAGAGCTGCTGAGCTGAATTATGTGTGTTCAGTGTGAATGCATTTGGAACAAATTGTTTTTGCTTTTCACCTTTCTTACGAAATAAATGTATGTTACAAAAAAAACAGTGTAATAGAAATTACTACTTTAAAAGAAACAGTACGGTTTGTTTAATTTATGAAGCAGTTTCTCTTACATCCAGCCCATTGATCCAAAGGTTGACGTTTCTCACTTAAATGAAACTTTTGCTCTTTCTTATTGAAAGGTAACATCATGTAAGCATATCTTAAGGCCTAATTAGCCTAAAGCCTGATATTGTTTTTGTCTTTCTTGATTAATGCAAACTCATTTAAAACAATAACCAGAGCTGTTTGTAATTTTGATCAATAAAAAAGGACTAGAAGTTGCTATCCATGAGCTCCAGGTTTTCTTTTTCTTTTAGAGAATAATGTCATCTTTTGTACAAAAAGAAGAATAAATCATCAATTGTTTACACAAATAATTTGCAAAGGTTGCTTGCAGACTAATGGCTCCCATTATCTCAAGGCTGTTTCTCTGTTTGTGGTAGATTAAGTCTGAGGGGGTGTTAATCAGAAGCTGTGTTTGTTTTATGCTGATCCGTGCGGTTTGTACATTTCACTTGCTGCTCACTTGACTGATGAGTCTCCATAATAAAATATAGGAGTGTAGCTTTTTTATGGCTGCCTTGTATACAACCAATAAATAAGATCCTATAAACTCAGGAAAAAAAGACTAACATGTTCTGAAATCCCTTACAGCTTTAGTTTTCTAGCTTTGAAAGAATAATTTTATAGCTGAATCATCTTTTATGCTTTCGAGTGAAACAAGCTGCAGGTAATAAGTCAGACACATGTTTTTCATTTTTATAAAAAAATGACTGAAATGCAATTTTTTGTTCTACTGCAAGGACTGTAGTCAAAGTCGGTTTCTTGTCAAATTGGCATAATGTACATACACAGGATTGAAACAATGTTACTTTCTCAGACCCCTGGTGCAATAAACATCAGACAATAAAACATCAAACATCAAAAGTAGACAGTTGGTAAAACATTAGTCATAAAATCATGGTTATTATAATGTATAAACATATAGAGAATTTGCATACACAGAGAAATATTTCAACACTATCAAATCTGAAAGCTACTAGCAAAAAAGAAAAAATATAAACTGTAAACTTAAACATTTAATTGTTGTGTGGTTACAGACTTCTGCCAGTAGGAGTTGCTGCAACCCTCCCCTGTGGCATCTGTGGAGAAGTAATGAACAGTCAACATCTTACCTGTTGTAGATTATTTAAAAGGCCACCGTTTGATTTGTTCAATCAGTTTTTTATTTTATATTTCTTGACAGTTTTTACAAGCTGATTTTTTTAAAAATCTTATCATCAATTTTAGTTTTGTATCACACTGTTATTTACATAAAATGAAATGATTGTTTGCAGATGCAGTTAGCAGCAACAGCTAGCTGTGGCACCTACAGTGTAATTCTAGCAGAAATATCACAATATTTCTTCCAGAATAACTGTTTAAAGGTTTATCAAGCACTGTTAGCATGAACTGCTATGAAATTGCAAGTCTGGAGTTGTTTTGCGATGACAAAGTTTGTTTTGAGAGATGGACTTCTTGAACATTAATGCTAATATTCAAATGCTGCTTTGATCGGACTCGTCAACTCAGGCCAAAGTTTTTCTGGTAAGAGAACATAAAATCATCTGCATGCTGCTTTATCTTCACATTAGTTGCCACAGAAGGAAACGGTTTGTTCAAACAAACCCCGCTGTCCGGAGAAATGATCGGAAACACACTGCCTTTGAAACACTGAGGGTAAGAAACACTGTTTTCACTTTTGTTGAGGTGAATGAGAGAAGCCAGCCGAGGGGAGCTCTGGATCAAATCATGTCTTTTATTCATACAATTGAATAGGATGAAGTTGATTATAAATCCAGCAGCCTGGGGGCTCTCCTGCCCGTTTGGTGTGAGAGGTGTCTGTTTCTAATCAGCAGACCATGGCAGGATGAATCCTCTCCTTTTATTTGCTTCTTTTTCTCCACTAGATTTTTTTACCATCAACAGCTAATGGAAGCAGGGGTTCAACTTAACTAAATCTCTCAGAAGGTAGAGTATTTTTATTTTTGTGGTCCAGGAGTGTGATGAAGATAAAACAATCAGATAAACGCTGCTGACTGCAGGAAGAAGCGAACGTGCCAAAACAACCTCTGCGTGTCTCAGTGATTAGTATCTCATTCAGTGGGTCTCAGCATCCATCAGCAGTGGAACAAATGCGCTTATGGAAAAAAAAATGCAGGTTATTTCTTTCAGCAGATGGGAGGAATAGATCTGGATGAAGATGAGATTAGGTTTTTCAGGCCCCAAATTTCACTCGTATCTTTTTCTCGACATAAGACTTTATTTTATTGAAGTAATACTTGGGGATGTAAAGTAAAGTTAGACACTAATTGTATAGCAGCCCAGCAGTGTAGCAGGTGGTCCAAACAAACTGGACCTCTATGAGATTAACCTGTTTCTGGGTTATATGTTGTATTGTATTGTCTGAAAACAGCTACAGCAAACAGCTGTTTTCAGTCAACGAATCCCTGATAAAATTATTTTATGTTACCTGAACGGCAACAAGAAGCAAGCCGATGGAAAAACGAGGCTGGTAAACACAGTGGAACAGTTTAAAAGAAACCCTGTTTATGTAGATAAAAGCAGCGTAAAATGCAGAATGAAAGAGCCTTCAACACCGAGAAAAAAAACCATGACGATAAGTTTAACTTTTACAACATGAGCGTCCAACAATGTGAAGCAGCTCGCTGCAGATTAAGGTTGAACCCGAGCTCAAAATTAGATTTTTGACATAGAGAGTTATGAGAGAGTTTTCTAAGGACAAATTTTCTCTAATAAAATTTCCTTTTTTTTTTTTTCTTTTTAGGTCAAAAGCAAATGCTTTTTAGTTACCAGTGCCATCATCAGAAACAAATGGATTTGAGTCAATTCCAGTCTGTTTTTGTTGGTTAGAAGGTTTCAAACATAGATGATGAAAGAGTAAAGTTTCAGCTTTGCTTTGATGTTTAATAGTTTTGCTTTTTTTCTGTTTTTAAATGGGTTTTTCTGCACAGAGACGACCAATGAAAATTATATCTGGTTAAATTGTGCTATGTCTCATATGAAATTCAGAAAGATGATGATGTAAGATTATATCTGAGTGCATATTTTTAATGATAATGTCTGTCTCCTCATAAATAATTTTAGCTTGTCTTGATTTATACTTTTGCATGAAGGCATCAGTTTTATAGGTAACTATTTACAATGATGTGAACACTCTTTTATAGTAAAAAGCGAATAAAAGAATTATGTTCCCATTCCAAATTTAATGATAAATTTGGCCTTTGTAACATAAAATTGGCTTTGTCTGACCATCTGTAATTACATTCCAGATATCTAAAAGTGTGTTTTGACTGGAAACCACAACATTCTGACTGTTCTGAATGGTAATTTAAGATATCTGCATTTACATTCTGATGAGTAAAAAGAACAATTTAAAATATCTTCAGTTTCATTTTGACGAATCAAAATCCCTTTCAAAATATCTTAAATGGTGTGACTGGATTCGTCATTTGAAGGGTCACATATCTGTAATTACAGTTCAAAATATCTCAAACATAATTATGAAATTATGTTTTTCAATATCTGAGTTAAATAAATCCCCTGCTGCCACTGAGCTGTCCAAACAGTTGCCTGCAGAATGTTGGGTGGCAATGACCGAAAATATATTATCTGTGTTTCTTAAGTCATGTTGAGCATGAACTGAAGTGCTAAAAAGTGTGTTAAAAAACACATGAATTTAAAATGGACTGACCTGATAATGCAGACCACTGAATAGCAAATGCAAGTGGGCTAAGGCTAAAATGCCTTTAAACTAGACAGAATAATTATTCAAAACAACAGTAATATCATTTTTATATCTAAAATAGAAAAGTTGTCTAGATTAAAAAAAAATCAAGGTATATTTAATTCATTTGGAGATATCCTAATGAATTTTGACTAGTCAAAAATACAATTCTAGATATCTCTAAGTTAGTTTGTCTAGTCATTATTTTCTTAAAGTGCCTGTGACATCAAGTTTTTGTAATAAACATGAATGCATTTTTGGACCGATAACATTAATAAGAAAATCTTTTAGTGCGCACAACTCAGTTCCTTATAAAAAGGGGGAAAGATTAAATGGGTGCCTGGATCTTGAAAATCAAAAAAAATGGGATAACCAGCACTCCAAAACATATATTGCTTTTTTTTTCGATAACATTGATAACATATTGCAAAACCAATTTCACATCACTGAGATGAACAGTTGTTTAGATATTGGCATGTGAAGAACAAGGAAGTGATGTCAAAGGGGAATGTTGGCATGTAAACAGAGTGTTGTTACAAAAGCTGACAACACAAACTGTAGAGAAGAATCTGATGTTTCTTTAGATTATGTTTATTCACTATCAAAGAAATTTGAAGAAGAGTTAAAGTTTAAATAATTTTGTTTTAATAAACAGAGACCAGTGAGTTTATTTTGAGTTCCCCTTTGAAGTCACTTCCTGTTTCACTTTGGCTGAGCCACATTTAAAAGAAAATTGGTCGGTTATGTGACAAAATGGGTAAAATCATGTGTACTATGCCAATTATATTAAGTATACAGATGCTTTCTCTGACTTTTTGTATTTGAAGGATAGACATGTCACAGGCACTTTAAGTTAATTTGCACTAGATGAATCTTATGTATCTGATATTTATTAATACATTTAAGATATATTGAGTAATGATGTAATTTAAAATATATTTAACTCAAACTATAGTCAGAACAAAAAGTGAGATATTTCAAATTTACTTCATGACTGGTCTTAATTTGATTGTTGATGTCTGCAATATATGTTTCTGAAATTCAGTAATTTATTCCTAACATGTTGAATTTGAGCCTCTGTTTAACAAAATGTCATATGACATCATTTATACTTGTCAAAATGCAATTAAAGGTATTTTAATTAACTGTGTCTAGTCATAAACTGTTTTGAATATCTGAATATATTTATGTTAAAACTGCCTGCCATACAGCTGCCACCTACCTGACTTTAAACACATATCACAAATATGTATTTTGTCACCATCATTATAGTCATTGTTATTTTCCAGCTGGAGATAAGAGATCTAAATCATCTCACTTGATGAGAGCTTCATCTTCATCACCTGCTGTTACACTAAACACACCCTGAGGAAACGACTCAGAAGGCCTGTTGAATAAACGACCAGGAGCTCCACAGATTGAGGTTTGATAGGGATGCAGTTTCAAAAATCTTATGAGTAGCTTGAAGCTTTGCTTCATTACACAGCGGAGAACTTTCCCAGTATCCATTTCACAGATATCATCTTTCTGAGTTTCATATGAGACACAGATGTTGCGCTCTTTTCCCACATTTGAGATGCAGCGTGTTACATACGAAACACTGGAGCTGGGGATTGTTTGTTTGCTTAGCCTCTGCTCTTCCTGTGGACCAGCAGTAGGCAGTCAGGGTGGACAGTGGCATCGGCCCGCAAGAGTCTCACGGGTGAGAGGAGCTGAGGAATGAAAGGATGAATTTGTTTGGACATCAGCAAACTGCATTCCTGACCTTATTAAATCACACAAAAGAAAAAAAAGCTACATATAATAGGTACTTATGACTTTGAACGTAGAAGTTTAAGAGCTAAAGCACAAATGAGACATTTAAAGGGCTGACAGGTAAAGTGAGTAACACTGCTTTCTTATGATGGAAGTGAACAGTTTTGAAACTATGTTTCATTTGTGACATTAAAAATAACAAAAACTGTTATTTCTATCTACTAACTCTGGTCCGAGTGTCAATGAATTGCCAATAGACTTGTGGGTACTGAAGGTTCACCAAAGTAGCACTGAATCAAATTCAAGGCTTAATGGTGTGGCTCAATTCCACAGAGAGCACAAACTGCTGGAAACCTTAGTGTTAGCCATGATAGAAAGGTGTAATAACACGCTAAGTACCCCGCAGCTGCAGATAACTTTCTTATAGCAGGAAGTGGACCATGTAACAATACAGAAGGAGGAATAAAATGTTAGAATAAAATGTTTTTCCTGATGTATGGTTGTTTATTGAACGGTACTGTGGTGCAGTGATTAGAGCCGTCTCTCAACCAGAATGTTGTTGGTTCACCTCCTGGCCTGTTCCCACAGATTGAAAACATGCATGTTAGGCTATTTGTCAACTTTAAATTGTCCTGAGGTGTGACTGAGAGTGATTGCTTGTCTCGTTTGTCTCTATGTCTCAGTGATGAACTTGATGACCCGTTCAGGATATCCCCTCTTGTCTGCTGGAGTTCGGCACCAGCTCCCTGCAGGGCAGAGTGGAGAAGCAAGTAAAGTGAATGGATTGATTGTTATTTATTTCATAATGTGTGGACAGGCTCATGTTTACCCATGGATGCGATTACAGAGGGAAACTGGCAGACGCAGTCCAATCCTTTGTTGCAAATGTTGGATCCTGCCATCCATGTGAATGTTTTTTTTTTTTACAGGCATCATGAGGCCAAATACAAACACTCCATGGCAATGTTGCAAAGGCTGAAGGGACTAAAGCTTTTGCCATTATTCACCACTGTGGTGGAAAACAATGTTATTTTGGTGACAAAGTCTATCATTTACCAATTACATAAATAACTCTGGTATGTACTGATAACATAGAGTAGCTACTGAGCATTGCCAAGAGTAACTTATAACACAGCTGCCAAAACATTATCATCTTGATGGTTTTCTGTAAAACAAATCTTTTTTTTTTTCCAAGTTTTGGTGTTTGTGGTAGGGAACACAGATCAAGCTGGACTTCTGTTAGCCAAACTTCCATTCAGCTCTCTGAGAGTCAGGACTAATGAAGATCTAAAGCATCAAAGCTGAATAACCACTCGGTGGTAATCTCTACAAACAGGACCAACCCAACAGGAAAATGTTTAGAGTTTGTTATTGAGAATTGAGAACAGAAACGCTGCTGACTTTAGCTTTGTTCCTCCACTCCTTTAAAAAGACATCCAGCCATGTAAACTGTGCTAAAAACATTAGAGGGTCTCTTCAGACATCACCAGAAGACGACTGATTAAACTTAAGTGGATCCTCTTTATAAAAACACACACATTATAAAAGATGCAGCTTCACTCTAACTATAATGCTGTGCTTATAGTGACAATTTCTTGTTTCCTTTTGTGGTCTTTGTGGTACATTTTTGAATAATTATCATTATCTCATTTTGTCCTGTTCAGGGTCATGGGCAGGCTGCGGCCCATCCTAGCTGACATTTTGGACGGACAGATCCCTCCATCATCAAAGCTTTGCGGTATCACTGCAGCACCTACTAATTTATTTTTCATCACTTCAAGCTGTGTATATTCAAAAGGATCCATGCTAAATTGTTTCAATGTTAACATTTAATCATAAAATGTGAACTTTGCTTGTTATTTTTTCCCATTTAGACTGTGACAAAAGTAAATTCAGTTTAAGAGAATATTGGCAGGGATATCTTTTCACCGCAGTGTGGTTCTGATTAACCGAGGGACTTTGGGCTGCTGTTTAGTGTCCAGATTAGTTTGTGTAGATCTATAGGGGCAGCAGTGGAAAAAAGGGATTATAATTGTTTAGTTTATGAAATATCCACCCTCCAGCTGTGTGAGACTCAGCGAAATGCAGAAGACCAGAAACTAAAAATACCTTATGAATCTGTTTATGGTGGAGGGATTGCATGCTAATTGAAGGAGATTGCATAAATCGAAGAGGGGGGCTTTTTCCTTTGATCTGACTAACAATGTTAGCGGAGGCAGGGCACGGCATCTGAACACTGTGTCCAAGAAAGAAGTGAGGAAACACGGTTGTTTATTTAAACTTCATAACAAATCTCTTTTTTTAAAATGCAAAACTGGAGCAGACAAGAAATATTTCATTATTTTCCAATTTTTTTCCTCTCGCTTTTATACAAAAGACATGTGGGATAAAAGAGCAGCAAATGCATTCATTCCTATGCAGCATCGCTAACATGTGAAATGCTTTCAGCTTAAATTAAAGCTCAGTGAGTCAGAACTCTTTAGTAAAGTGTGGCAAAGTCTTTCTTGTTCAATATAAAACTTCTTAGAATTTATACTAACTAACCAACTAAAGTACAATAGAGTATTAGGGCCACACTATGAGATTTTTTTTAAAATTACAAGAATAAAGTCATAATCTTACATGACATGTACATTTTCCATTCTTGATTTTATACTCATTTCCTCATCATTTTCCTCACACCTGTTGTGGACAGCCACTGTATTTATGAAGTAGTCATCAATAACCTTTAGTGGAATAACACTGTTAGTGTAATATGCTGACTAAATGACTAAATCAATGACAATGTAGCCATGAATTGTTTCAGTTTATAGTCGTTGCACAATCATTTCAAGGTGCTACTGATGCTAAATGTGCTAAAGATTAACTGCTACTAAAGAACAACTTCACAAGTTGCTCAACATTCTTTATTTTAATGCAGTGATAAGACTGTTTTTAAAGGTTATATTAAGACTTTAATCATGTAATATTGCGACTTTATTCTCATTAAATTATGACTTTTTTTCCTCATAATATTACAAATTTATTTTCATGTTACAACTTTAATGTCGGAATTTTTACTTAATTCATCAATGTTGTTGTGTGGCCCTAATACTCCGTCGTACTAAAGAGATTCAATTTTGAAAAATGTAAATGCTGAATGCTGAAAGGTTTAAAGCTGAGATGTAAAAGTAGCAAAACAGTAGCTAAGAGCTAAAAGCTTTTGAAAGACTTAAAACCGAGTTTTTATATTAAAACCAGCTAAAAGAAACAGAGCACTAAATAAAAGCAGCAAAGCACAAGCTAAACGTAGGAAAATAAATGCTTGATAAAAGTAGCAAAACACAGCTACATATAAGTAGCAAAAAAAAAACTAGCTAATAGTTAAAAGAAGCAAATAGGTAAAAAGATCAAGATTTATGAAAATACAAGTTGTAAAAACCAAATGTTGAAGTATTTCTTGCCTAAATGAGCTGAATGTTTTTATAAAAACAAACAAAAATACGACAAAATATGCAGAAATTAGATTGCTGAAAACATACAGAAACAAGTGTAAAACTGGAAAATAATAAAAAAAGAGTTGATAACAGAGTTAGAGGATGTATCCTACATGTGTTTTTGAGCAGTCAATTGGTCTGTCTCTAAATACAAGTTATCGGTTTTCCAAGCATCAGAAACATTTTTTCAGTTTTCACTGCAGGAGAGACTTTTGTTTTAAAATGTTTTTGTTGGGTTTAAAAGCTGCTGTTCTTCATCATCTTTACCGAAACTCACTTAATTTTGGTTGTGCGATTTAAGTTGCTGTCATGCTTTAGGATTTCTGTTTTCTTTGGCTTCTGCAGGCTAGGAGTCATTTTAACAGTCACTGTTGAGGAATTCACAATGCCCTCTGTAAAAGTCATCTCTGCATAGCTGCACTCAGGCAGCCATGTTTCATCACGCTGCCACACTAATCTTTCACCACCAACAACTCCCGTTTACTAACCCAAACACGTAACTCATCAGACTTCTCTTAATCAGAAAATATTCAGCTCAGTTTTGGGCAGAACAAGCAATTTTTTTTATTTTTATTATTGCTAAATGTCAATTTTTGTGTCATTTGATTTCTTTTATAGAACCAAAGCTGTGTCAGAAACTTTGATCTCTTCTGGAAACCCTGGTGCCAAGTCTGAAACACTTTGTGCACAAAAGGAAATAGTCTTCTCGTCAACAATTTAGATTCACATCACACCCATTTCCTTCACAGTTTCTAAATCATTCTGAGGGGTGTGAGTTTATGGCACAGTGAAAATTTGGATTTTTGGTGCAAAGATGTAACGATAGCAGCTCAGCTTTGTGTTCTCCTTAAAAGGATTACAAGGTTTCTTCTCCTCAGTTTCTCAACATCAGCATGCAGATATTCCGCCACATTGTTTTAAACAAAGACCTTTTTAGCATTATGTTGCTCTAAATAATTTTTCAGGAGCTTCAACTATCATGCCAACTTTGGTGTTAGTGTTTGTAAAACAGACTTGAATAAATTACACCTAAAATTTGGCTACATAACTTATTTACTGTGCAATAAAAAAAAACAAGATCATCGAGTTCAAACTGAAAATGTATAATTTTAAAAAATGTTCTTTTTTAAGAAAATGCTGAACTTCTGCCCCCCCCCCCCCCCCTTCCCTTAACAAGCAGACTTTACTGATCATCTCTCTGGAGATGTGCTGCTGACATCATGTTCTGTGGTACACCAGGCGTGAGAAACTGCTTTTGCTGACTTTTCCAGGTCTAAAAAAATGCTTTTTTCACTTTTTTTTATTTTCTTTCTTTGCAAATGCTTTTTGAACTCGTGTTCCTGAAAACCTTTGGTGGGAAAGTCATGTTGTGACTTGTGCTATCTGTGAAATCAAAGGAAAACATTTTACTTTGTTGTCCATCTTTCAAAAACAAAAAAATTAATAATTCAAATAATAAATCAACTGTGAACCGGTTTTCATCCAAACGGAGCTGATAAATGGATGTATTGTTCATCAAAGTCAGGAACAGCTGATTTATTATTGTTTTGTTACCAACTCAAATAAATTAACAATCTTTATTAAGAAACAGGCAACAAATAATTCATATAGTTTGAAACTTTTCATATCAAAATGTTTCATTCATAAAGGAGAAACATCCTGTGATTTTAGATTTATGTAACTTTCATACTTTTTAAAATATTCAACTTTCTGAATTTTGAAGTATTTCCGCAATAAAAACATGACCAAATCTCTTCAATTCTTTCAAAACATTTTTCTTTTTGAAAACAGCTTCATTGTACTTTCTCTCCTTTGTGTTTTAATGTTTTTTAGGTTGCTATTCCTACTTTTGTTTTAGGTTAGTCTTTTGCTAATTCTTTTAGCTGTGCTACTTTCTTTATTCTAGCTTTTTTCTGCTGCTTTTATGTTTTAGCCTCTTTTAGATAGCCTTTTACAACTTTTATCTTCTAGCTGCTGTTACAATACACCTATATTTTAGCTACCTTTAGCTACTTTTGGCTCCTAGATAGTGATTTCTGTTTTTTAAACTACTTTTAATTCTTCTGTCCTTTCACATTTTGTGACTTGTATCTAGTGTTTTGCACCTTTTAGCTAACATTTAGTTTATTTGACTTTTTATATATAGTTCTTTTAGCTTCAGCAACTTAGTTTCAGCTTATTCAGCAAATGTTAGCAAAGTCATTCAGCGCTCAGCGTTCACACTTTTCACAGAAGATGCAGTTTCTCTAGTTTTCCTCATCTCATTTTGTTCCATAAACCTGACAAACTCTGATTGCTTGAGGTTTTATGTGATTTGTTGACAGAAAATTAAAACAAGAGGAAAAAAAATACATCATAATGAGTTCTGTTCTGAACAGAAAAAGAAAACTTATTGGTTTCTATTAAAAGCTGGAAGGCAATGGTGCAAAAACAAGTTCACCTGGTAGAAACTGGATTGCATTGCTTCCCTGTTAGCCATTATGAGCTGTATTATACCTTCAGTGTTTTCTCCAATAGCCCACATAAGGCAATAACTGCTCCAGCTTATGATTTGAAGTCTATAGAAATGGTCTGCATTGGCAATTTAAAGGGCAAAAAATAAGAAAGAAATTGCTGCATAATTTGCTTTTATCTTCATGAAAGATGTAATAATGATATGAAACAGCTTGAGTTTAAAAAAGATGTGCTATATGGAACAAGCTTTGAGGTTTCACCAAACAGAAACCTCTTTGTCCCGAAATGTGAGCAGTAAATTCAAATTTCCTGTTAAAATTTATATGTTACAGAGGCTGCAATTCATCCCTGTAGATTTTATTTTTATCTCATGCTTTAATATGAAATAAGTACTTCCTAGTGTGCATTAAATTTAAGTAATTGTATTACTGTCTACAGCAGTATGTCTGATATTTTATAATCCTAATATTAAACTAATTTATTTGTAGTGTCATTACACACTGACTATCTACCTGTTATTTGTAAAACTCTATACTTGTTCCCAAAATAGACTTTTTGAAAGGAATTTAAATGTATGTAGCTTGAATTGGCCTGTAAATAACACCAAAAATGCACAATTTATGTAAACTACGTTTATTTTTAAATCCAGTTCATATCTAAAAGTTGGCTTACTGAAATATTTTGAATGAGCTCAATTTAAAAAGGGAACAACATGTTTTTAAAGTAACATGTGGGACCATTTTAGGAAGAATACAGTTCAAAAGTTAAAGCAAACACAAGCACAAAGTGCTTGTGCTATCACCATGTCAGGTCACAAATAACACACATTCATTGCATGGCGCTTTTTTCTTAGCCTTGGTCTCCTAAAATCAGTTTTAGCTGAGGTCTGATTCTGATTAAAACATCCCATAATGTTCCAGCAGGAAGTGAATGCTGAAACAAACAAGCATCAGAATGACTTCATGTACACAAAGACCCACCGTGAAATTCGAATTATAAAATCTCATTAGCTGGTTTCCACATATTTTGAAGATGAAACATGCATTTTAACAGTGTTAGATTTTGCAAATATGGAACATTTTTATGTGTTTCTTTTTTTTTTTTTTTGGCTTGAGATGTAAATTGCTATTTTTTATCAAATGGACTAAAGGGAATATGAAAACTGTATATATTAAAATCAGCTTAGAGTTACGCTCTTTTATTGCTTTTCAGTTGATGATAATGAAAACCATAAACCACATGGTGATGGAAAATACCTGTTATTATATCATAATGTCAACTAAACTTAACATAACAAAAGACAGTTTGTTTTCTTGTTTTCAGTCCAGATAAAAATAAAATATAGAGAAACTACATTTTCTGCAAAAATGCAGTGCACTGAGAGCTGAATGGCATTGCTTAAAGTTTGCTAATTAAGCTACTGCTTTGCTATTTGAGTGCATGAATCTGTATGAAGCTTTACTATTTAAAAGGTAAAAGTTGCAAAATGATAAACAAAAAATAAAAATAGCAAAAGGCTAACTAAAAGCTAAAAGCAAAATGGTAAATACATGATTCATTCATGATAATGATTAATAAAAAGCATCTATACTTATTAAATACCATCATGCAGATACTGATTTGTAAATGATAACCTTGATGACCTTGTTGAAGAAGCTGCTACTTCCACATGACAAACCAGAGGAGTAAAAATTAAATAACTCTCCTCCATCCTGCATGGGAGCGTCAGGTTTTGTTTATTGAATTAAATGAAAATACGACTCTCCATCTTGTTTGTCTCTCGTGTTATTCCCTGTTTATTTTTAATGACCCAGACTATATTTTTCTTAATCCTGTCATGAGAACTCACAATCTCCGAGGGACAGTAGAGGGCTCTTTGCACAGGAAACAACGAAATGTGACTTAATCCCTTAAATCCAAAACGTTTGTGGTTTTTCTCTTTTTTTATGTTTGCTGTTTGGCAAATATGAAATTCTTTTGCCATGTCTGAAGTTGTGTTTGTTCTCTAAATCCGAGTGGTATTCATCTTAGTCAAATGGTGGAAGTCAAATATTGTCAACCTTTCTTATACTGTTCAGGTTTTATTTATTTATTTATTTATTTATTTATTTATTTATTTATTTATTTATTTATTTATTTATTTATATATTTATTTTAATTACTGTGTTTTTCAGTCTCATACACATGTTAGCTCATTCCACAGCACAAAGCTCTGCAAAGAAGATAACAAAATCTATACAATGCCACAAAGGAACACTTCGTCATTTCATCAAAGCTAATGTGATTTTTCAGGCTTCTAAGTTCTAAAAATATCCTCTTAATTCCACTAATGGCCTTGCTCTGAGGAGGATGATTAGCTTCAAACTCAGACGTTTCAACAAGAACTTCCTGGATTAATGTGAAGCTTCTTTAAGAATGTCTGAAAATGTTGTGTGAATAAAAGGAAAGTTTTAAAATATCCATATTTTGTCATGAGTTTAGAGTCTAGTTTAGTTTTTAGTGTTTTGAATTACTTTTTGTTTCTGTTGGTTCCATTGTGTTTTGAAATAGTTTTAGTTGTCTGGTTATGTCACCTGTGTCCACTAAACATCACATACACTCTGCTGGATGAGTTACACATGTTCAGGCTGAGGTCAGAGCAGAACATCAGACTGGTTCAAAATGGAGAAAGGCGCAACAGTAGCACAAACATACAGTTGTTTGAAATAAAATAAATGAAAGAATCTGCATTTTCTTCAAAAACTGCTGCAATTTGCTGAAGAATCTGAAACTGAGTTGGTAAAAACAGAAGCAAAACATTAGCAAAAAGCTAGAAGCAGCAAAATGTTAGCTAAAAGCAAAACCAGTTAGCTAAAATATAAAAGAAGAAAAGCGTTGATTAAAAGTAGCATAAGATGATCTAAAATGTGAAAAAATTGCTAAATGACTGCTAAAAACTAAAAGTAGCAGAGGCTAGCTAAAAGTACCAAAAAGCCAGAAGCTGCAAAGACAGTTTGGTCTTTTGTTGGTACAAAATCAGATATGGCTAACACGCATGAGCAGCCAACAAATGTAGCGAAACCCCTTGACAACATCAGAAAACACAACTAATGCAAACCACTCATGACATCGTCACTTTAACCTTGTTCAGATAGATTTATTTGTAGATTCAAAGAATCTGATTGAAGCTGTGGTTCATTGTTTGTGAAATCCAGCATTACAACATTTAAACAGAAACTCCCAGCTGCCTCCAACACACGTTACCCCACCTGCTATAACTTAATAAGCACAAAGACGATTGTGTTTGACTTCATAACTTATAAAGTCAAACAAAGTCTGTTCCACGTAACTTCCCTTCCTGCTGTAACCAATAATGAATTTCTAATGGTGGACCTCACTGGTTTGGTTGATTTTCACTTTCTTTTTTTCTGCCACATAAATTTTTTTGTTCATAAACAAGATATGAGTAGACTTTGCTTTATGTTTTTCAGGGGGAATGATAAATTAAATCAATGCAAAATTGAACTGTTTCTCTATTTTTCATAAAATTGGAGGGCCTACTTTTAAATATTATCAAGTCATGCAGTCATGCCCACTTGGTTATTAATAAACTTAATCAGTGGACAAAAGATCCAATGCTGATACTTAAAGGAAACAAATAGACTTGTTATGTGGTTGTATCTTCTTATAAAACCAAATGTTACAATTCTGCAAAACTTCTCTTCAACATTTTGATCTTCTAGATCCCACGTTTATGGGATCAATCTTTAGTCGTAAGGATTTTGTACTTGTAAATCAGTCTTTGTACTTGTAGATTAGGATTTGTAA
>JAUBOC010000138.1:11075744-11096839 GCA_032275365.1 Anablepsoides cearensis | reverse complement strand
AGTTACAAATCCTAATCTACAAGTACAAAGACTGATTTACAAGTACAAAATCCTTACGACTAAAGATTGATCCCATACCACGTTTCCTCTGAACATTTCCATGTGTAAGAGTTGTGCTCCCTCTAAATTCTACAAAATATGATATCAGATAAAAGTTTTTATAAAAAACACATTTTGAAAGATAGCAGTTTGCATGCAACAACCCCCCTGTTTCAGTATCTGCTATTGATTTGTCTGTAATTGAGCGCAGCTGCAGATGCTACACACACTTGGATTCGTAAACCACCCTTGAAGAAAGGTGCCGGGGGCTACTGTATACACAGTATAAAGCTGCTGTATGGATTCTGTGGCTTTTATTCTCAACATGACTTTAAATTGCATCCACATGTTGGAGAATTATCAAGGCTATAAGGTAAGGACAGACATTTTCCAACATTAAAAAAAAAACAGCAACTTATTAAACTGAAATTGTCGACACTGAAACTGCTGGGTTATTTTGATAACTCTGGATTAAAGTTGTTGATATTAATTAGATATTGGATCTGAAATGAGTCTTCGAAGCTTGTCATTTTAAAGCAGGCCTCGATCAAATCAGACCTGACTGGACCTCTGCTTTAAGGTGCAACAAGTAAAGACAACACAATAAAACAAAGATGTTTGGTTAGTTTGCTCTAGATGAACAGTGTCAGTGTGGGTTCCTAAAATAACAGTAGCTGCTGAGGAATGCATTTCTTCCTTTTTTGTTCAGAAGAAAACTTAACCCAGTGTGCTGAATCAAACTGATAACCCAATTTTGATTCAACACCGGGTGCAAATTGGATTGCTTTTAACCCAGCGGTTTTTAGTGCACAGAAAACTGTGACATTTAGAATTCAGGTCCTTTTTAAAGGTTTTAGTGACACTTTAAAAACAAATGATTGAAGAGGAATTTGTTCAGCTGAATTTGCAAAAAACACAATGAATTTCATCACCATTGTTGAAACTCCAAAAACTAAACACTTTTTAAGGTGTTTTGTTTATCAAATTCCCTTAATTTTCATTAATTATTAGGAATGATGAGATTTTTTCTAATACATAATGTTTATTGTGAAAACTAATAAAGACCCTGAAAATGAATATTATTTTTTAAGGATTTGAGTTCACTGCTTACTTTGACTTAGCAAAAAAACACATTAAGGCTTTTCTGAATTGCATGAGATGCCACGATTAAATAAAGACAAAACGCCAGGATAAAGGTTCTTCACTTTTAAAAGTGTAATTATATTGTTTTGTGCAAAGCTGCCTCCAGGTGATGTTTTGTTTCATCCTATTCACACCGACCTCACCTTAGTCACGATGATTTAAGTCTGGGTTTCTGAGCCCGTCCACCGACACACACATGCTTCAGGTTATAGGAACAAGAGTGTGACCGCTACTTTATGTCAAACCAGCTGTGCCAACACCCTGGTTTGTTCTGCTATAATGTTCCGACACTCGTGTTCTTACAGCAGGTTACGTCCACTCTCTCATCGCCACATCAAACAGCTGTCACTGAAACAAACGAATGAGGTGTGGGTGCTTTTACATGCCTCTAACGTGCAGCTAAACTACGTGTCAGACAGCGGGTTTATGTTGTAACACAGCAATCTTTTCTCTGACAGTATTTATACAAGTGCTTACAGTCTGTACACTTGGTTTCAAATTTGTGCAACAAGGTTTTCTGAACATATATGGTTCAACAGAATCTTCTTTTATATTGAACAGATGGAAATGAATTCATGTGATAAAAATGTAGTCAGATAGAATTTCATTATTTATTTTGTAATAATTCAGCTTTACTCAGGCCATGTTAATTAATTCAAGTTAATAAAAAAAATAAATGGGAGGTCGATTGTGGGACAATTAATTTTGTTGTAGGGCACTTATTTTTGGAAACCTTAATGTTTTCTCTCAAATTCACAAACTTCTAATTTCTTAGATATAAATCTTTTTAATCTCACTCAACTTGCCCTCTCTAAAGTCACCCTTAGATCTGGTTTTCTTGTCTAATTTGGCTTTAAACTCTTTTAAAATATTGAACACACGGGTCACCGACCATAAAGCTGCTGTTTTTAGAAGCTCTTTTGATCAGTTTGTTTCTACAGCCCGCACTAAGAGAGGCGCTCACTTTCAGACTGCAGGCAAATTCTGCAACGCCTTTAATTCAACATCCCTAAATCCTATTAAACCACTACTCTGACCAGAATTGAATTCCTTTAACGATTATTGCCTTTCCATTCCTGACCAAACTGCTGCATTTAAAACCAGCAAATCAAAACAGATAACTTCCTTCAGCTCAGTGATTAAGCTCTCTTTTGGTTGCAACCAAAACTGTCTTTGTTTATGTTTTTTTGCTGTTTTTTTTTCTCTCTGTAAAATTAGATTGATTGTTTTAGGACATCTTGTCACGGTTGTCCTTTTTTATTTGTTTATTAAAGTTTGTTATGTTTCTTCTCCGGTCATCTTCGTGTCTGTGAGTTAAAGTAATTACTCGCTGCACAAACATGGAGGCAGCCTGTTAATGCCTGAGGCTGGATGTAATATGAACCAAGGCAGTTCCTGTTGGAATCTGTTTACGTTCATGTACATCTGAACTGACCGTTGAAAGAAAAGAAAATCCAATCAAAAATAAAGTGGATAGTTTATTAGCAACTAAATAGAAGGCCTAGCATTCCCTGAAGGAATGCATACCACAGTATGAATTTCTACAGTTTTGGTAAAATCTTGAAAATAACAGGAAGGGAGAACTCTCCCAACCAATAAACACTCAAATTATGGGTAATATCTCCCAAACTGACTGAGTTGTGGCCATTTTTGTGTTGGCTAGGGTTGATTAGCTGTTGCAGTCACCATGAATCAATTTAATCAACTGTAGATGTGCATTCGATTATTTATTTATTTATTTATTTATTTATTTATTTATTTATTTATTTATTTATTTATTTATTTATTTATTTACAATTTGATTAGACAGTTGATGGGTTCATGAGCATTTTGCTGAAATACAGTTGGCTCCAACAGTCAAACTTTCTACAATGACTTTGCAAAATAAAAAGATAAAGTTTCTGTTGCAGATGACTCTCGGCTACTACCACACCAAATTATAGCTCATTATCTATAAAACTGGTTTTATGGATGATTAGCTGTAGCGGCCATCTTGAAATGGGTTGACTCTGAAAGTTAACAAGTGGAGATGTATATATTTTTTGAGAGCTTCATTAAAACTGTCTTTTGATTGAAGAAATATGTTGCTAACACGACAGACTCTCACATACACAAACAAACAGACAGGCAAAAATATTATTAGCCACCATGAATCAGTGCTGTCTTCTCAAAATGTAAAATAAAAACACTGCTTAACTTTCAGGCACTTCACTTTGGACAATTGTTCTGTGTGTCTTTAACAAACCATCAGTCATTTTCTATGACACTTTGTCACAAAAGCTTTGTTGTTTTTAATTCTCCCATAAGTTTGACAGAGATAGAGAAATGCAGTCTTGTCATATTTTGTTCCTCCTGAGAGCCCGTGCTTTTTTATCCTCTTCTTTTTTTCTGGAAATCATTCTGTTGACTCACAGATTAAAAAACAATAAGAATTGCATCGTTAAATTAAAAAAAAATTGTCTGGGTGGGAAACAAAAAGATATGTCTCATACACAAATTATTACAGACAGGACAAAGCTGATAAATGTTGAATGTCTTAATAAGAGGAGGCAGGGTTTACACCAGAACTGAGTTCATCCAAACCTTCCTCAAATAAAACTCTTTGTTAATGTTTGTTAATAAAACTTAGCTTTGCATATTGTCACACACGTCTGGACTTTCAGTGCTCATTTAACTTGTTTATGAACTGTTCTTGTTCGAGAAAAGTTGCTTTAGACCCACAAAGCAGCTTCTGATGGGGTTTAGTTTGTGTGCAGAACATTATGTATCAGTGAGAATGCCTCACAGGAGGTCAAACAGCTAACAATACTTTGTGTGTTAAACGTTTCACCACAAAGATGCCCTCAGATGTTTTTGGATGAATTAAAAAAAAAAAAAAAAAAAACATTTTTTTTTTTTTGCTCGGCCCACTAAGGGCCAGCCTGAGGCATAAACAAACTAAGTGGCTGCCTGGGGTCATGAAGTCATTACGATTTAATACGCCTGACTGGAAAATGGCTTCTTACAGGATTTAACAGCTGTTTACTTTGACGCAGCTCATCTACAGCAGAGATCAGGGTGTTATAGAGGGGATTTAACACCAAACATAAAGGAGGTTGAATCTTTTTCACATGTGAGGGAGGGACTATGGACTGTGTTGAGAAAGGAGACAATTCAAGTTGCAGTACAATGAATTCCATTTAGAAGAGGTCTTGTTAATTGCATCTGATGGTCGCGACACCTGCTCACATTACGAGAAAAATAATTGGCAGAAAATCTTGCAGCTTGAGTTATTAAATTGGAATTTTAACTATTTTGTCACCACAAAACTATCAATAGCTATAAATAAATAAATAAATAAATAAATAAATGTGTGTGTGTATGTATGTATGTATATGTATGTATGTATATATATATATATATATATATATATAACACCTGTGAGCCACATGGGCTGGAAAACTACAAATCTTTGATCAATTCTGCTTCTATTCATCATTTTCCATTATATGATTTTTTGTGGGGGAAAGAACATCTTTATTAATTTAGGTGGGTGAACCTTTGAATCAACACTAACAAACTTATTATTTTTTTATTAACCAAGACTTTTAAACTGGACACAATTTCCCTTTATCTTTTTAAACAGGGAAATTCCTGAGAGAGCTGGAAACAGCTGCCCCTTTATTGAAGGGATAAATCTGAGGTATTTATATTCTTCCAACTGCAGAAAAGCATTGAATATAAACAGATTTTAATTATAAATGTGCATACTGGTTTGTATGGTCCATGCAAAATCAAATCTTTCATATAACGTCACTGTTGCAATTATTAAAAAAGTATTTATTGACAAAACATATCCTTTAAATCGAGCACTGGTAGCAATAATCTTTAAAACTTGCAGCAAATAAAAAAAATATATAACATGACAACTTTGGAGATGAATTGTTGCAATCTGTTGAAGTTTATTTTTCCAGTGCTCATATTTTGTGGTATAACTGTTTGTTTGTGTCTCAGCAGGTGAGAAACACAAACATTATGTTGGGCAACAAACACTGACTCCTGTTAAAAGGGGGAAAAAAGACCCATTTGTTTCTCTGCCACTCCATTTGGTCAGATTGTATCTGACACACACACACGAGTGCACACACACGGCGAACATGTGAGGTCTGGCTGTGAAAAACTGAACAATAGAACACCTGCAAGTGTTCAACAACAAGCTGAAGGAAACAGTTGTTTGATGTTCACACATTTGTGCTGCTCAGATCAAACAATCAGAAGTGACCCTATTTTGGGCTCAGAAAATTAATAATAAAAGAGAAGAAAAAATTAAATTCAAGTAGAATTTTTACAACAAATCTGTGTTATATAACTTTCACACAAATAGGAAACTTGAAACATTTATAGTATTTTTTTTTTGTGGCTAAACTTTAGATATTAAAACAAACATATCAACTAATTTAAAACTGGATTTGTTTTTGAATTGAATTGAAGTTAACAGCTAAATGAACAAGTTAAAATTAATCACAGTTTTTCATTAAAAAAAACAGAATTTGACTTCTTTACTTTCACCTAATTTTCATTATTTTTTTTAACCATTGATTTGACAAACTAGAAACATAGACATGGCTGTCTTTGCATTTAGCTGTCAGGTAAATATAATCCTCCTGCTGCCCTTATCAAATTGATTTTTAGGCCTCAGACAGGAGGAGGGTTAATTGAAGCTAATTAGCTACAGTCTACCCAAATAAAACAAATTGTTGCAGAATGCCATGAAAATAAATCATATGAAAACAAATAAAAAAATTTCAAAATCATCATATTAAGAAAGTGTTTCTCAAACCTACTCGTGAAAATACATGTGAAAATAAAATGACATTCATGTGTTGTGTTGTGTTTTTTTCCTTATAATAAACATGTATTTGTGTTCAGCTGAGTGAGTCAGTGCTTGAACCCAGCAAAGTTTAAATTTAATTAAAAAAAGGAATAATTACCAAACAAGAACACCAGCTTCAGGTTTCATTATGGGTGAAATCCACATACTGGACCCTTGTTTTTTTTTAAATTAGTGGTGGGGAGAGTGTTTTTTAAGTGACCTCTGCAGCTCAGATAATTATAGTTTCTGTTGAAGGTTTAGCGTCAGGACAACACACAGGAGATGGTTTGACATATATGAAATATGAAGATTTAAGCAGGGTCAGAGATAAAGAAGGTTCTGTGAAGTGAAGTCTGTTCCTGCTCAGCGCAGTTTCCTGTCTGCTCCGATGTATGTGGGGAAGAAGGGGGGCGGGAGGGGCAACAGAAACATCAGCGAGGCACGGAGCTTGCAGAGCAGACTTCCAGCTGCACGCAGAGAGACTGGGGAGGGAACTGCGCTCTGACAAGATCCCAGAAATCAAACTGTTTTTAAGGTGAGCCTCTTCAAAACACAACCTCTTCATTTTATCTTTTTTCAGCTTTAAAACATTTCAGGGCAATAACAGTTTCAATGTATGCGTCCTCTTCATTTGTCTCCCTTTAGACACAACTTCTGCGTGTTAGCTACTACAGTTTACCAACAATAACTAGTTTTTATTGGAGTAAACAAGTATCTAAATTGCGCAGGGCAGCTAACCTGCCTCAGCTGAGCGCGCTCCTGGATCTGGTGATGTGACAACCCGGCTGCGCCACGGTGGCGCTTTTACGCGCGATGGAGGAGCTTTTACGCGCGCAGGACGGCTGGTCCCAGAACGGTTCGTGGTGCAACGCGAGTCGCGTGAATGAAAGCCACGCGGGGAACGCCACGGTGAACCCTCTGAAGCGGAACGAGGAAGTGGCCAAAGTGGAGGTGGCCGTGCTGGTCCTGGTGCTCCTGCTCGCTCTGACGGGGAACCTGTGCGTCCTGTGGGCCATCCATACCACCAAGCACGGTCAGTCCCGCATGTACTACTTCATGAAGCACCTGAGCATCGCGGACCTGGTGGTCGCGGTCTTTCAGGTCCTGCCTCAGCTCATCTGGGACATCACGTTCCGCTTCTACGGACCCGACTTCCTCTGCAGACTGGTCAAGTACCTCCAAGTCGTGGGGATGTTCGCGTCCACCTACATGCTGGTCCTGATGTCGGTGGACAGGTGCCTGGCGATCTGCCAGCCGCTGCGCTCAGTCCACAAGGGGAAAGACCGGTTCTGCGTGATCGCGTCTTGGATCCTCAGCCTGGTCTTCAGCACCCCGCAGGTCTACATCTTCTCGCTTAGGGAGATGGGGGACGGCGTGTATGACTGCTGGGGGGACTTCGTGGAGCCATGGGGCGCCAAAGCCTACATCACGTGGATGAGTCTCAGCATTTACATCCTTCCCGTGGCGATTTTGAGCATCTGCTACGGCTTGATATGCTTTAAAATTTGGCAGAACATCAACATGAAAACCAGAAGGGAGCACTTCTTGGCTCTCACCCCGAGGCTGTCCAAAGGCGCGCATCCACTGGCGCGCGTCAGCAGCGTCAGGCTCATCTCCAAAGCCAAAATCCGCACAGTCAAAATGACTTTTGTCGTGGTCCTGGCTTATATTGTGTGCTGGACTCCATTTTTCTTTGTCCAAATGTGGTCTGCGTGGGACCCTGCTGCACCAAGGGAAGGTAAAAGTCACTTTTGTTACAAAGATTTTATGAAAAAGAGTAAATGATCCTGATTAATGGTCTGTGACTTCATTCACCGAAGACTGGCTTGTTCTAAGAGCAGATTTATGATGATGAAAATGTGTTGCTCATCAACTCCTGACAATATTTCAGCACTAATTGTCTCAGTCACACAAAGGCCTTTCCTCCAAGTCACAAAATAACTCTTGAAACGCACGAGCACGTCTCCCCCTCTCCTTTCAGAGCAGCACAATGGTGTTTAAAGCCAGACTTCCCCAGAGTGAGCATGGATGAATGGGAGTGTCATTTACAGTCGTTATCAGTCCAGAGAAAAAGTCCTCAGAGCCACAGGGAATGTAAATGTACCAGAACATCAAAGAGTTTATCTCTCTGGTCCAAGTGCTAATTTATAGCACATTTGTTCAGAGGCTCATTTCTGGATAAAGTGGAGAAAAGCAGCAATTCTTTCATGACTAAAGTGCAGTAATATGAATAAGAAAACACTGAAGTTCTGTTAAGACACAGGAATGCAGACCAACTCCAGGAGCTTGAATGAGAAGTAAAACATGTAATAATACCAAAAAGCTGGCTTGGCTGCAAAAATACTAAATTAAATTCAAGAGAGATACAGAGGGGAAAAACACTATGAAGCTCAATGCCAGACTACAGGTGAGGTAAAGACAAGTGGATCGAGGTTGTTGAGGTTGGAGGCATGTGGCTTAATGACAAAAAGTGGACAGGTGTAAGTGGGCAGAACTGGGGAGTGAAGGGTGACCACTGGAAAACACAAGAAGGTACAACAAAGTAATCAAACACAAAGTCTCCAGAAAATAAATATAAATGTCAAAACAGTCTGAAAAACACACATCGTGACAAGTTCAGAGGAAATCCTGGGAAAGAGGATGTAACTGGAGGACGATGACCCAGACCTTTGAAAATATTAAAAATGTACACAAATAGGAAGTGAGTTATAACTGTACATAGAAACAAAGACAACAGTGTTGTCTCATAAGGCCTAAGCCAAGAACCCAGATCATATGTTAAAAAACACAACATGTAATATTGGTCATAATGCACTTTATAAGAAAGCCATCATCCATCCAAATATCAAACTATTTATAGTATTTTAGTGTTTCTCATAATCATTTAGCAGCATGTTTGAGTTTCCAAAAGCAACAAATGTCTTTATGAACCTTAACAAAGTCTATTATTCTTCAAAGTCAAAGGAATACCACCTGAAAACCAAACTGCAGGTGTACAACAGCAACGTTAAATCTGTTTTGATGTATGGTTCAGAGTGTTGGAACACAAACCAAAATTTAAAAAAATGATGTTTTTCACAACAGCTTTCTGGTAAGATATGATCAGAATGACAACTGACAATCAGAAGACAAAGCACAACAGTTTGAGAGTGGATATTAAAGTTAGCATCTTAAATGGCTGAGCCATGGACTGAGGATGGACAGTCAGTGTATCCCTATTATGATGGACACCAGGAAACAGGGAAGACCAAGATTAACATGAAGGATAGTGACATCACAGCTGCAGGAGATGAAAGTTACCTGGTGTGAAGCACGACATGTGACCAGTGACAGAAACAAGTGGCAGCTGGTAACAACCTCATGTCTCAAAAGAGATGAAGAGGACAAAGAAAGAGAAGAAAAATAAGGATATTAACAGATAACATAACTAACTAAAAACTCACATTTTTTCTGTTTCCCTATCCAGAAATGTTAAAACAAAACCATCCCAGCAAACAACAACCCAAATCAGAGTTATCTATATAAAAATCTAATTTCAGAACAAATTATTTCAAGATATCAACATGATGAACTTGTTTGTTTGTTTTTCATGCTGCTTCTAATTAGTCTCCCTTAGATTTTATGGCAGAATCCTCAGAAAGAAAGCAGATAAAGCGGGTCTACTAAAGAGAATTGTTAAGCTAATGAACAAACTCAAAGTGGTTTTACACAGGGAAAACTATATGAATGTCATTAAGAGAGAAAAAGTATTTCTTGGATAATGATGGGTACTTTTTATGTGCTTACATTTTTCACAGACCTTTGGACTCTGAATGTTTATGTGATAATATAAAAAAAATCTCCTGCTGATTCTTTGTTTCACAAAGATTGTGCAAAACATTTTCAAAATTTGAGCAAAACGACTTTTGTTTCTCAAGGTAAATTATACTCTATATAAAACTCATGACATGGGCAATGAAAACAATAGCTGTGGCTTTTATAATAATAATGTTACACACAGGGTGTCCCACTTCTTAAAGTTTGCAGCACATGAAACAGGCTTGAAAGCACCGCTGTATCCCTGCAGGTCAACCTAAACCTCTGTGTGGTGGTTTTATAGTCTGCACAAACCTTTGAAGAGTTTTCTAATTGACCCTTTTCTAGCCTCAATTCCTTAAAGCCATTCCACTTTTTTTCTTTTTTTTTATATATATATATAACTTTCTTAACAAGTTTGATAATTAACATGTGCATTTTAAGTTTTGGTGTTGTAATTTATTTCTCAAGAGGGAAACATTAAACAATTGGCTGAACAGAAACAACCATCCATTGGAGAGTTTAGGTCAAATGAACATCAAAATGAAACTGTTGAGTTTGTTTCACACATGTTTCTTGTCTTTTATGGGATGGTTAGAGTTCAAATTCTATCAAGGCCATCTTAATTCTTTTGTCTTCATTTATTGGTTGTTTTCTTCACTGTATGAGAAGAAAACTGTGGTTAGGACCAGTGGTTTGTTCAGAACATCTCCAGGAGACAAAAAGTGTCTTTGTGGAACACCGTGAACTCCACTTTACCCTCAGTATGGTTCCAGAAAGGAAACTTCATATAAAAACTGCTCATAAATAAAAAAATAAACAAGTAGAAGTTATCTACTGTATATCAAGTGGACCATTTGAAGCTTTGGCAGTTTTAGTAATCATGTCCCAAATGCAACATTTTCATAATGTATGCATAGATTCTGTAAGATTCCAACATTTTTTACCAGTGTTTAACATTATTTTAGTTTTGATGTATGTTTCAAAACTGGCTATGGAACTAAATCTACCCAACAGACTGCATGCATATAGAAATAATAATATTTAAACAAAAGAGTTGAAAGTATGATTTGATAAAGTACAGCACTGCTGAAAATCTTGAGCTTATTTATGATGTTGTCTTCTTTGCAAAAGTAGGCTACATCTCTATTTAAATCCAAGTATAAAAGTATTTATAACTCAGCCGAATGTCTGTTCTTACTTTTGAATTTAATACAATTTATTTTAAGTAACACTGCTTGGTTAGCACTCTGTGTTGGTGGATTTTAAGATGCTGCAGGCATCAAATTCTGGAACCCGTAAACTCATCTGAGGGTCTGAATGTAACCAAAATGAAAGGTCACACTTTCAATGCTGGACTTCAGATCATCTTGTGGTGAGAAGGGACAGAGGTACAACCCTTTGATCAAACCTTGTAAATAATCTTATAATGATTGCATATATGGATATCTTGTGAGCTATGATAGCACTCAGTGTGTGGAAGATGGCTCTCAGCTACAGTCACCCCAAACTTAGCTGTCCAGTGTGATAACAGATAACGTTGATTTTAGCAGACAAACCTTTTAAGCAAAAACGTTGCAAAATGTTTAGCACTCTGAGCATGTGTTCTGTAAAACTGACTGAGTTGCCATGTTTGTGTTAGCTAACGTTTATTAGCTGTGGTAGCCATCTTGAATCAGGTCGACTCCTATGGTAATCAGTTGTAACAAAATCCAATGGTAATAATGTTTTAGACAACTTATGCCAACTGATAAAATTTATTTTTCATCTAAATTACTTATAAAGGTTATGTAATCGATCAGTTTGTTAGCATTAGTTTGTACTTAAAAGAGGCTTCCATTTGTTTCTTTTAATTCCATCTTCAATGTAGATGTCTTTAAAAGTTTCAAGTTATAAGTTGTCTAAAACATTGCAGTGTGACAGAGCCGACCTGCCAACGTTTAGATCTGCTCTTTCTTCAATTTTTCCAGTTAACACATTGAAACGGGGGAACGTCACAAAAGAATTTAAAGTAAAACAGTAAAATGTTTTCACGTGTTCCATTCATGGAGTTTTGAAAGGAACCTGTGTTGCACATGTCTGCGATATCCAGCTCTGGACGGGCTGTTTGACTTATCTCTTAAACAAACATCTCTCAGAGTTTGGGGCCGTTTGGTTGAAGCTGCACGCAGCAGAGCTCTGAAGATAAAGCAACGTCCTGAAGGGAGTCAGAGTCGGGCAGGAAAAGGAGAAGCTCGGCACTTGAGGGGAGAAGAAGACAATAAGCACTAAATCTCCCTCCCTCCTTTAAGGATTTAGAGAGGGAGAAAATAAAATCACTTTCAACTGTCTAAACTACTCGGCAGCTGTGAAGGAGAGGAGGAAAGGTGTATTTTTTCCACCCGAGACAGCCTCTTTTAAGAACCTATTTGTCATTTTTAAGAATTAATCATTGGGCATCCATTAACCTCTGCTGCTTTCATTAATTCTAAAATGTTTAAGAGCTAGTCTAAAAAAGGCTAGCTGTGTCAGCTCTTATATTTCTAAATGATATGTGACTTTAAATCCAAACAAGTGCTGATATAAATTTAAGGAACTAAAAATATTCCAGGTTTAACATGACACTGATGGCCCTTACTTTAAATTCTAGACTTTTTCTAAAGTATAACATCACTGAACACCTCTCTAACTGTGTTATGTTTACAGATTAACAGCTTAGCAAGCCAGCATGGAACATCTTTCACACACATTTAGCCGCAGACATTAGTTTGACAGCAGAAAAACGACCTTGATTGTTCTGAAAGCGTGAAAGAAATAACCTGTTATTGAAGCTTAAATGATTATTTAATGGTTATGAAGCTGTTTTTGATGCCAAGTCATTTGGTTGTCTTCCAACGTGGAGCATCAGCCTTCATGTTCATCATGGAATTATTTCTGTGCAAACAAAGCTTTGGGCCAACCAACAGATTAACAACCAGCTTGAAATATACAATTACATTTACTGCTATGAAAACTAACTTATTTTAAAGAGAGTTTTTGCAAATTACTTGTTCTTTGGAAATATTTTAGCCTGTCTCTACTATATGTTTGTTTTATAATTAAAAACCGGTTGAATGAAAGATTAAGCAAACTTAACATGTTTAATTCCATACTGATGAATCCAGAAGACAGAAACCTTTAAAGTGCCTGTGACATGCCTATCCTTCAAATAAAAAAAGTCAAAGAAAGCATCTTTATACTGGCCTAGTACACACGATTTTACCCATTTTATATCATAACTGGCCTATTTTCTTTTGAATTTGGTTCAAAGTGAAACAGGAAGGGACATCAAAGGGGAACACTTTAACAAAGAAAACTCTCTGGTCTTTGTTTATTGAAACAATATTATTTGAACTCTAACTCTTCTTCATCTCTCTGATAGTGACTCAAAATAATCTTAAGAAACATCAAATTTGTCTCTACAGTCTGTGTTGTTAGCTTTTGTAACGACACTCTGTTTACATGCTGACATTCCCCTTTGACATCACTTCCTGTTTCTTCACATGTAAATATCTCAACAGCTGTTCATCTCAGCAATGTGAAATTTGTTTTGCAACATGTTATCAATGTTAAGTTTCCAAAAATGCATTCATGTTTATTACACAAATTTGACGTCACAGGCACTTTAAGACAAACAAATTAACTTAATTCAGCTTCATTAAATCCCAAATTATTTAGCTTCTGACCCATAAAACAACAGAAGCAGACACTTGTGACAGGTACAATTTGAACACGATTTATTTCAAAACAAATAATTTCATTTGAAAAAACTTTAAAATTATTTCAAGTGATAGCAGCATCATGAGTTTAAAGAGTTTGGTCAGACCAAACTTTTGCAGCTAGCTCACAAATCAGAATATTAAATGGTGAAAAGATCTCTGGGTGTTATTCTTGTGCATCATCACTACAGGCTTCCCAAATATTGACTCACTATCAAAGGAAAAATGTTATTTTTATGGGGATGGTTCAGTGGGGTCCTGAACCCACGTTTGGGAACCGCTGCTCTGTAGGGATGCTTCTTAGCAGAACTCAGAAACAAACATATCCCAATGGACAAGCAAACCCAGCTTCAGTAACAGCAGCTATAAAACATTAAAGACAAACTATGTATACATAAAATCTGTGTTATATAGTCAGTTCAGAGATAGTTTAGGGTTCAAAGGTCAAAATAAGTATTTCAGTTTGTGGGATTGGACACTTGAGATAATGATTAGGTTTATTCCTTTTTACAAACTCCCTGACCTTCGTCTCCTCTCTCCTCAGACATCCCCTTTATCATCTCCATGCTGCTGGCCAGCCTGAACAGCTGCTGTAACCCTTGGATCTACATGTTCTTTGCTGGTCACCTCTTCCAGGACCTGCTGCGGTGCTTCTTTTGCTGCTGCAGACGCTCTCTGGCAGACTCTTCCTGCAGCTGCGACCATCAGTGCGCGCACAAGAGCCCCTCCTCCACTTACGTCATCAAGAACGCCGGCAGCCAGAGGAGCCTCACGCACACGTCCAGCACAGGGGGGCCGGCGCACTGAGCCTTCTAAGCTTCCTGTTGTTGACTTATCCAGCAATCATGCAAACACTCATACTTCAGGCATTTAATCAACTCCAGCAGAGCTGCGCCTGCCGCAGCACAATGCGTGTTGTCACATACCTTAAATTAGGCCAAACAGAAAATATAAACCTGCTGTCCAGCAAAAAATAAAAAAGGAAAGCTCTGTGATAACAGAAAGTAGGACAAAGTGCTATTGTGCTCAAAATGAGGGCAAAGCAGGGTGGAAGTGAAGTTTCAACCACAGGTACATTATATATTGAGTGAATTTGAGTTTCACGGGACTTGTGACAGTTAACAAAAAGGATTATCAGCTTTTATCACTGCAGCTGTCAGCTCCAACCAGACTACAGCATGAACTAAATCTTCCTTCAGTAAAAGTTTCATCTTTGCAGCTCTGAATAAACTCCTGTTCTCAGCGAGAAAGATGGAGGAATTACTGTTAAATATAAGCTGAAGCTTGATTGTGTCCATGTCTTCATGTAAGCTCAAATATTATATATACTGAATGTTCAGCTTTAAAAGATTATTCCTCTATCTTTAGGTGTAAACAACTGTCAAGGTTTTTAAACTTGGTTCTGTTCTTTAGTTGGCTCAGAATATTGTTAAAGGGAATGTTTTCTCCTAAGCTCCTACTCAATCCTTAAAGGGAACGTTATGTGGACACAGATTTAAAGGGAAGCCTATCTCCCAACATCTTTCATGGCAATGTTTTGAGCAAATATCTCATGCAGTCTGTTGTCTCTTATAGAATGTGTTGGGAATGACTCTGAGCCACGACCACACCAGATTTGAGCCTATTTACTGTAAAACTGGCCGGGTTATATGTTGGTAAAAGTCGAGCAACGGCAGCTGCAATTTTGAATCAAGCTGTAGATGTAAATCCAATGATTGCATTGAAAGAACATCATCAAATCTGCTCATTAGCTGACGAAATATTTTGTTAACAGATAAACATACACAGGAAGTTACATGATTGCCCACAGACATGGGTTTAATTTAGTGTCATGACCAAGTCATAAACTTCAAAAAAAAAAAAAAAAAAAAACTGTCACATTTTGTTTGGGTCCTCCAAATAAGTTATTCAGTGAGCAGGTCAAAAGTGACGGGTTCAGAGTAAAATTATGACTGAACTGACATTGAAGCGTTCACAGGAAAGTACAGTGCAAAAGTCCTGAGCTATCCCTGATGTTTTTAAATCCTTTTCTTTAACAATCTTTCCTTTTTTATTATTTTTTTTTAAAGTAGTTTTATTTCTTCAGGCATTCAGAAAGTTCTTTGGCTGCTTTTTCATTAATTAAAAACACTTTTGCACAGCACTTTATATGGCAAAAACTAAATTATTATTAATAATAATAATAATAATAATATCCATCCATTATCTTTTATCCATTTCTTCAGTGTCACTGGGGGTGGGGGGCACCCTGGACAGGTTGCGAGTCCGTCACAGGATCACAATTAAAATAGATAGAGGAAAATGTAACAGCTGGCTGCAATGTTTCAACCAGCCATTTAACACATAATAATTATCTTTTAAAGAGGGATCATTTCAGACAACAGGAATGTAACTATTTTCAAATACGACATCCTGTTTGTTTTGTGCTGCTGTGAGCTCTTGGACTTGGTACTATATGTTTTGTCACGCAGGAATGACACGCTTCAAGGGTTATGAGTAAATTGTGTAAAAGATATTGAGTGGAAGTGAGATGCTTGCTCTGTCCCTAAAACCTGCGAAACAACGGTTGGTACTTTATATTTGTTTCTTTTTGATAAAAGCATGACAGATGCACGTTAAAACATTTAAAAAACCTATGAGTAGATTTTACAAGGTTGTATGTTGTGAAACAGATTAAACACTGTTTATCTGCCATGTTTGATTAACTTTTTCCCACATAGCCTTGAGAATGTGTCTTATGGGAACTGTGAGAACTATAAAGTGAGCCAAACATGGATGCAACTAAACAAGAACTTAATTTCCCCCATTAATATGTTTTTTTTTACTTTTAATTACGTAAAAACATTGGATTATAAACTTACATAACACTGGTTGATATGTGTTCATTTACTCATTTGTTCATTCATTCTTTTTTTACTGTATTGTTGTTTTCCTTGTTATCCACAAGAGGTGGCTCTAGTTCCAACAGCCTCACCTTCATGTGTTTCATCATGCTTATTATTTTATCAGCTCTGTCGTTTCCTTCATTGGATGTTGACTGTTCAGTTTCACTGTGCACGAGTTAAACTGGAACTCATTAGATGCACATATTCACACATAAGATGCACATTAGTGCGTCTGGCTGGTCACACTGCACTGAAAGTTTGTCTCAAACTTTTATAACTCACAGAAATGTAATGATTTATTTTCTTCCATAAATACACACTCAATACTTATATTTTGTTTTGTCTGTGTAGTTTTGTTCTTTTTATGCACTGACTTGTGAAAACACAAAAAAATGTGTTTTGTGTGATGTCTTTAAGAAGTTTATAAAGTTGACAAAACTGTCAACCTTCTTTACCAAAGTTTGGTGAAACACCATTTGAACACTTATGTTGACACAAAATAAATTGTGTGATTTGTGAAGTAATCCCAAAACATTACAACTAAAATATACGTAGAATGTGCTTATGTCCAGTTTTTTTTCCCCCTTTATGTAGCAATAAAATTTATTTACCAGAGGTGTTTCTAAAAAGAAAAAAAAAACAATTTAAAAGTAAATGACTTTGGCTAAATGAATTTCACACACAATAAAAGCACTTAAGTAAAAGTAAAAAAAAAACTACTTACAATAATTGAAAAAGTAAATGCACTTTTGCACACTTGAATAAATGGTGTGGATATTACTTGAGTTATGTCAACTTGTTCCACTAAACTGAGTTGAGCAAATTAAGCAATTTAGACATTTTGTTTTTAAAAAAATGTGTAAATTGCTTGACAAATTGTGAAAAGTTTTTTTTTTTTTTTTTTACCAAAAATTGCTTGTAAATTCAACTTGGTTTGGTGAAACCAGTTGACATAACTACATTTTTAGAGGGCATAATCAACTCCTTTTATGAGTTTAGTCATATTTAAATTTGTAGTGTGTAACAAGCTTTTAAATTTTAAAGCACATAATTAAAAGTATACTTTTTAAGTTTTGAATGTGACAAAATATAAGTAAAAGTTATGAATTAAAAAATACAGATCATCAAAAAAGGTACTTAAGTACTATAAAGAAGTACCGGTAAGTGTACTTTCTTACTGTACACCTCTGTTTGTTACAATAAGTTGAATAAGTTAAGTTGAAAAGCAATGAAACCATGACAGTAACAAAACATTGTTTTAATACTTAATGGACTCAATAGCTAAATGTGCAAGAAATTAAAATAACTCATAAGTTTTTTTTATTTAATTTAAATAAATAAATAAATATATAATTTTACTAATGAATAATATATTTCATGTAATTAAAAACATTTAGTTTTAATATCAATTAATAATCCACTCAACCATATTTTTGTATGATTATTACAACTTTTTGATGTTTTCTTTCTTCACAGTGCAGACATATTTATTATAATTTACGTAAATCTCTGACAAGAAAACAAAAGTAATACTGCATGTGCTGCACAGTTAAAGTGATGTAGTTTTAGCAGGACATCTTCACAAATGAGCATTTGCTAATTAAACCATTTTTGAGTTGGGTAATTTAAACCTGATCAAGCATTATTGATAGAACAAAAATACATAGTAAACCCAAATATTTTGATAGATTCAATGAGTAAAACTAAATTATACTGATGAAATGGCTTGAGAGCTGACATTACAAAAAATTCCAGTAAAAAAAGGACTTTATTTTTAATAAAAACATCAAAGAGATTTCAGACTGTGTAATGTTAAATATTGCATCAGAGCAAATTATATAAACATTCATGAGGACAAGCAGCTTTCTCCTTTACATCTTAATGAAAGTGGTTTCACTCATGAAAAAAAAGATGTTGCTTTGATTGAAATACTAAAGAATCAAAAATCAAATCCTGGCTTTGCTCAGTGAGCAGAAGCGTGTTTGTGTCCACGTCCTGAGGAAATGCAGTTGAGACGTGCTTTTCCTGTGTAAACATGTCATTCTTTGGCCAAGTGAATGCTGAAGCCTCTGTAACATTTCCCAGCACTCGTGAACAGAGGAGCCACACAGATTTGCAGCACGACACTCCAGAAGCCCTGCAGCCAGCGAGTAGCAATAAGGACACACTGGATACAGGGGCTGACCATCCTGTCATAAAAGGAAAGATTCAAAAGTAAACAAACATAAATTAAAAGTCCAACTTACTGATGAAAGGTTGTGAATAAAGCAAGCCTCTGTGGACGGGAGGTTCAGATTTATTTATTCTCTTCATTTCTGCGGTTTTTCAGCAAATTTGCCCCTTGAGATCTTTAAAAAACAAACAAAAAACACCCAAAATTCCCTAAATGTAACTGGGCGTGACCTGAAGTAGCCACATCTATCAACAAAATGGTTGTGATTGTTTTTTGTGACTATGTGTGTGTTGAGCTATGATGTCATCTCTTTTCTTTACAGTTAGACACAGAAATGCTAAGTGTTTGCCAGAAAACATAAAAAAAATAATAATTATTGTTTTATTTTATTCTAAAAGAATGTTTATGGCTTTTATCTTATCTCTTGTTAAGCAGGATATCCTGACTTTCATTGTGCTGTTTGATGTATTTTATTTTATGTGATTTCATTTTGTTGAGGACAAAGTTGTTTGTTAAGTTCCCTTCATTACTGTTTTACATCCTACTCTTTGTAAAGCATTTGAGGATGAGACGTTAAAGCACACAAGAGTTGTGAGCGATCTTATGAAGAGAGAGGAAAATGGGGGTTTTCTGCAAAATCTAAAAAAATATAAATAAAAACAAAAATCAGTTAAGTTAATAATAATTAACAGTTAAGTTAAGAAATAATTATATTGCTTGTTTACTAATAAATCTGACATGCGTAGGACATATTGAATACAATAATTAAAATAAGAGAAACAATAATCTTTATACTTAGCTTTTAACTTAACTACAATTGATCATTTATCATGTTTTATCTGATATTTTAAAATCCTTATTTTTCACATTTAACTCACTCTCCTATGGTCTATTTAAAGTGTTATTGCATTGCTTTGGTCTGAATTCCACCTTCTTTCACCCATTTTTCTGAGGTGTGTCCCAGCTCAACTCATTTTAATGCTGTTTCTTTAAATCCAAAGGAGGCGCTTCACACACAGCTTCCAGATTCATTCTAGAGGGGTTATAGCTCCATAGAAACATTTTATTTTCAAATTAATTAAAAGATGTCAGCAACAGAAGTTTTGTCCATCCAGCCTTAATCAACTTTAGTCCCCTTTAATCAACTTATTTAATTCCTGAAATGAGCTCCATCTCCTGTTTTGACTGGTGGCTAGCTGATAAATAATTAAACTAAAGAAACACAAAGTTTCTCTGTGGTTACACCATTAGAGCGAGAGTTGAACCTACCAAATGTGGAAGCAGCTGAGGATGGCGAAGAGCAGTCCTGAGATAACTGACATGGGAACTGCGAACAGGACTGAGACTATCCTGTAAATCCAAACCCGGCACACCTCAAACAGGGCGTGGCTCCAGATCCACACTCTGTCTCCACTGCAAACTGACACCGGCTCAGCTATCACATCCTCAAACATCACCTGGAGACACAAACGCATACACTTCCTGCTGATTAACTACATCCACTGCGGTGCAATCAGTCAAGCATGATAATGTGCTTCATTTACTTGCTAAACTGCAAAAAGACATGCACAAAGTAAAGTTTATTTGATCTGTTGCATCTGAATGCTGTACCTTGAGGCAGTCATTAATGCCTCTGGGGTCTCGGGCTGTAATCAGAGGTTTGGTGTCACTGATTTCCACCAGTGTGGACGTATGAATGTTTTCCTCCTCTTCCATTGAGGGCTGGGCTTTCCACAGCGTCTGCGGTTCCTCCTCATTCTCAGATTCTTCCGGGTCACTGGAGTCCCCCAAATCAATCTCCACCTCATCAGACTCTTCCCCTTTCCTCATGGAGTCCATTGGAACAGGTGAGGTAAAGAAAATAGAAGAAAAAGAGCAAACAGGATGATTGTCACTTTAGCAGCAGCGGCACACACCGAGGCCTCCGACCGGACTTCTCCAGCTGGCTGAGCACTGAGGTTATATTAGGAACGTTACAGTGCCCTGCGTGGTATTTGCAGATGGTGTCTCCAGTGAAGATAATTTTTCTGGGCTGTGAAGGATAGAAGGGGAAGGGGAGGACAAAAATACTTTAAACATGATCAGGGCTCTGTTTTCACAGATATGCTGTTGTGGAAATAGAATCATGGAGACAAATACAAAACACAGTTGTAAACATCAGCAGAAATCTAATTCACCTTTTTTTTTTTTTACTAAAACAAGAAACTTTTGTCTATGTTTAACACAAGAGGAGTGCTTGAAGTGCGGGACAACACTGCCCCCATCTGATATCAGAAGAAAACCCCACACACCAGACCTTCTCTGGCTGAAAGTTTTAACATTCAGAATGAACAAGAGGAGCAGATTTGAGCAGATCTTGCAAATACAAAGATGTAAAAATTTGTAAAACATTTTTCTCTGCTTATATATTTTTATGACTTCATTTTATTTTTTTTAATGATTATTTTTTATTTGAATATTAGTTCCAATGG